>VUQK01011028.1:0-11716 GCA_015106715.1 Bujurquina vittata | reverse complement strand
TGGTGTTTTTTTTTTTTTTTTTTTTTTTTTTTTCCTCCTGATGTCCTGTCCATCCATCCATCCTGTGATCCGGTCTTTCATCCGTCTCACCAAACATTCCTCCCACAGGAAGCCTGTACCTGCTGCTCCTCCAAATGGCTGAGCCATCATTTGTAGTCAGAGCTTTCAGTCTCTACTCTTCCGCCACATGCATGTGAGCCCCAAATGGTGTCAGGACTGTGTCGAGTCCTCCACGGTGCAACATATGCTCAGTGCTCAGGGTTCCTTTTGCACGCGTGACCTTTCCTCTCGCTCTCATGAATCAAAACTGCAGCAAGAATAGAGACTACTCACAGGAGCAGATAAACGGCCATTAATTAAATCTTCACTATTTGTCTTTGTCTGCATGTTCTTTGTCCATCCACAGACCTGCCGGTCCTTCACAGACTTCCACTAAACCAGGGTTTAATGGAGCTGGGAAGACTTCAGAGCTTTCTGTGAGGCCGTCCTCTCAATTTCCCAGCCCAAGTGTTTCTGTCACTCCACCAGCATCAAAGGGTAAGAACGTGGTCTCCTCTTGGGTAATTTCACTTCATATAAACACAAACTGACCAAATTTTTACTGAAGAATACGTTGTCCTAAAAACTGACTGATTGTCGTACCTCTCAGGAGTGTCTCTAACTGTTACTGCTTTGTAATTGCATTTTCTGCATTTCATTTACTTTTTAGGAGTACAGGGTGGCCAGAAAGAGCAAACCAAAAATGGTACCAAATCAGGGACAAAGAAGGTACTGGGCCTCAGAGGCTAACTTCTTCAGATGCAGGTTATCTTATAACATCGTGGTTCATATTGTTCATTTACTTTTGTCTGTATCTGTTTGCATCTGTAGATGAAACCAGACTACATTCCCAAAGAGGAGATCCTGAGGGAGCTTCAGGAAATTGAACATAATTTAAATGAGCTTGAAAAAAGAGGAGTCGACCTGGAGATGAAGCTGCGCAAATCCGAAGAAGGTGAGACAAACGCGCCCGTCGTGTAGTTGTGTGCGCTTTCAATCAGGACGTGGTGCAACACTGAAGGGAATCCAAATGCAAGCATCTGGGATTAACTGTGTATTCCTTGTCAGAGGGTGATGATGACGCTCTCACGGACAAACTCATGGTTGAGTGGTTCGACTTGATCAGGAACAAGCAGGTGGCCATGCGCCGGGAGTCTGAACTGGTCTACGTGTGAGTAAACACACACACAAACACACTCAGAAAGGGGGCATGCCACTATTTAGCGATTAGTGAAACAGACTTGTGGCCAGAAGGTTGACAGTATGAATTCCCAGTGTCCTCCCTCCTCCGTCCCACTGCAGGACGTCCTGGAACAAAGCAGCTACCCCCCAACCCACCCCCACTCCACTGGCTGCAGTGACCAAACACAAGTGTGAAGCACGATGCTGCTGAGCACAGCAACAACACACTCAGTGCAAATATTCCTTTGATTAATAAATGGTAGACTCCTATGACTCTGAGTTGCAAGTATAACAAATGACCTAATGCATTCACTCGCCAGACACTTTATTAGGTACACCTTGCTAGTACAGGGTGGGACCTCGTTTTGCTTACAGAACTGGATTCCTCTATTGGATTGAGATCCTGTGACTGTGGAGGCCATTTGAGTACAGTGAACTCACTGTCATGTTTCTAGAAACTAGTTTCAGATAATGACATGGTGTTATCCAGCTGGAAGCAGCCATCAGAGGCATGGTTACACTGTGGTCTTAAAGGGATGGACAGCACTCAGGTACACTGTGGTGTCTAAACGATGCTCAGTGGGTACTACTGCCACCAGCAGCCTGAACTGTTGTTATAAGGTGGGATGGAGCCATGCTTTCATGCTGTTTACACCAAGTTCTGACCCCACCATCTGAATGTTGCGGCAGAAATTGAGACTCATCAGACCAGGCAACATTTTCCCAATTCTCTATTGTCCAATTTCGGTGAACTCAAGCAAATTATAGCCTCAGTTTACTGTTCTCAGCTGACAGGAGTCTGTACCCATCTGCTCTAAGACGTGATGTGTTGTGTGTTCTGAGATGCTCTTCTGCATATCTTGGTTGAAACAAGTAGTTATTTGAGTTACTGTTACCATTCACCTCTGGTATTTTCTCCCAGAGACCTGCCGCTCACTGGGTATTTTCTCTTTTTCAGACCATTCTCTGTAAACACTAGAGATGGTTGTGTGGGAAAATCCCAATAGATAACAGTTTGACCACTTGTCTGGCACCAAGAACCATGCTACATTGTCACTTAAATCACCTTTCTTCTCCATTCTGATACTTAAACATCAGCAGGTTGTCTTGACCGTGTCTACATGTCTAACTGCACTAGGTTGCTGTCATGTGATTGGCTGATTTAGATATTTAAGTTGGCGAACAAATGTACCTAATGAAGTGGCTGATAAGTGTATTGTTTACACAGTGGAAACTTATTCTTAAAGCTTTTGTGTCAATATCTTGTCAACATGGTGAAGCATCAAGGAAACACATGTTTAGCTGGGGGGACATAGAGACCAAAACAGAGCTTTTAGGAGCCGGGATGTTGGAGAAAACACACTTAAGATGAATGAAAACACATGTGCTGGATGTGTAAACATGCAGCTGTTGCCTCATGATGTTTATAAGGTGATATTTGAGAGATTCTGACTGTGATACTGAAGAGTTATCCAAAGAAATACCAAATATGGTGAAGGCGATATTTTTTTGAAAACATTTACAATGTCTGATGTTTTGGGAGTAACGTGTGAAGCCTTCCAATAAAGCCATATGTTATATGCTTTGTCTATTTTCAAATATGTGTAGTGGAAGAACCCAGGAACTTGAGGAAGAGCAGCCCACTGTTGAGCAAGAGCTGAGGAGACTGATGGAAAAACCAGGTGAGGGCTGTAGGGGATCAGACTGAACAGCAGGAAAAACAGCGCTGGTCTGAGACTAAAAATATGCTTGTGTGTGCAGAACATTTGAAAACAGACTGGACCAGGAAGAGGGAAAAGGAGCTGATGGACAAACTGATGGACATCATCAATGACAGAAACGCTATTGTAGAGGGTCTGGATGAGGACAGACTCAGGTGTGTGGGAGTGGAGTGTGTTGTGTGTAAAAGGTTGCAGCTCTTTTAACGAACACATTTCAGAATGTGGTTCTAAACAACGACCTCTTCCAACCCAAACAGGCCAAAATAGTCACATGATTTCTGAACAACTTGTATTTTTCATCACATTATATTTACATTGACGTGCTCAAAGTAAAAAATTTGTGAATATAAGTAGAAAGTGAATGATGCTGGAGTACGGGCTCGGTAGAGCACGAGATGACTAAAGTGTGCATTGCAACCTAAATAATATAAATATGATGATTAATAAAGTTGGTATAAATTTTTTTTTTCTGTAAGAATATTTGAAACTATATACTTCTTTCCCAATTTCACCCATTTGAATGTAATCAATCAGCAATCCAACCATACAGTAAATGCACTACAAATATTATTAGAACTGCTTAGCTGTGTATTGAACAACAACACAAGATATTTATTATTCATGATTTCTGAAATGTAGCACATTTGCTAAAGCTTGTTCAATAGGTTTTCGACAGCTGGTCAGAAAATAAAATCAAATTTAAAGTTGGCACTGTGGCCTTGAGATGGGTGCTTTTTTGCTTTATTTTGACATTTTGTAGACTAAATATTAAATAATGAAACTGATTAATTGCTGAAAGTGTAGTGAGAGCTGCATTCATTGTTTCGTGAGTCACCACTGTATAAATGTGTATAAATGCACAGTTCGTGCCACTGTTAACTGGAGTTTCTGCCTTCTGTGTCTTCTCGCTTCGTTTTCTCAGGGAGGAAGAGGAGGACGAGCAGCTAAACAAGATGATGTTGGATTTCAGTGAGTACCTCCACCACCTCCACAGCACCCCCACCTCTCTCCCCACTTTGTTCATTAGTTATCATAACCTTGGTGTCACTACAACTTAGTTGGCTTATAAATTATCCAATTGAGGATTTCCATCATGGACACCTATAATTGAAGTAGATAGAATTCTCATTGTGGTGTGTGTGCGCGTGTGTGTGCACAAACTTGTGGTGCATTTTTAAGGGTGCGACTGGGCGATGTTTTCATCTCGTTTGATCTACTGACTGCTAATGGAAAAAGCATCAAACAAAATGCTCCCCCCTCTTTTTGTCAGCAGCGTCCCTATTAGACAAATGGATAATGCAGCTGGTTAATTTGACCCTCTGATAGAACAGCGTTAGCTCCGGCTTCATTTGCAATTCATGACCGGCAAAGCAAGGCTGAAAATTGAGGAGATTTATTGAACTTCAGTGAAAGGTCATTACATTGCAGCGAGTGAATGCCGACCGTGGGCTAAAGACTAGCCATTTCAATTTTAATGTATTCATAAAGTTAATGCCAAAGTTTCACAGTTCATTCTCGCTCTGACTGCAGTCATGTGTCAGTTTACACACGCATACTGTGCCACATACAGTGGAGACGTGGAAAAATCTCTTCCTTCTGTCGCACGGCAGGTGGTGACCAAGTCGGACTGTAAAACTCCTTCCCTGATTTTTAGTGACTGCAATCTAGTTTCAAATGGGCGGTTTTCTGAATCCGGGTGCAATAATAAATGGGACCTGATTTGCTAATTTTTCCAGCTCCGTACTCTTGGACTACAGTTCAAAATAACCTGTATTTATGTTATATTGAGTTATAGCTCACCCACTGTTTGAAATAAGCTGTCTTAACTCCTCCCCCTTTTGAGGTAACTTACCTCTGATTGGCTATCCCTTACAAACAGAAGCTCTGAGCAGTGTGTGGGTGGGGCTTACAGCGAGCTAGAACATGAAGCTAAGCTTTAAAAGAGGTCTGAATGTATTTATCTCACACAGATTATTTGATCATATGCTGGCCTCATTATTTGAAACTTTGGCCATGTTTAATGTGAGACTCCACCGTTATAATAGTGTGTATATAAAATATAATCTCTGTGTCTCTTTCTCTCTCAGCCATTAAGAAGGACAAGGAAAAGCCAAAGAAGGAGAAGTCAAAGTCTCCGATTACCAAACTGTTCAACTGGGGAGGCAAGAAGGAAGCATGATACTCTGCAAAACACTCCGCTGTCTTTCTTTGATGTTTGTGCTGCTTAGCGTCAGTGTGCTCAGCCTGTGATTCACAGGATAACATGGATACTGAGTGCGCAGCATGTGCGAGCGTGTGATCTGTCATTCTCTGCACTTCTTGAAAGATGCCCTTCCCTCTGTCGTCTGTGCCACTCAAGATCTGACGATCCTCCAGCCTTCCTTCACTGTATACACACACACACACACACACACACACACACACACACACGCACAATGTTAAGGGGTTAATGACTCACCAGCCGTGATGTGATTGGGTTCAATGTTCCAGTTGTTAGTTTTAATCCCCTTCTAGTCTTAATCTGTCTCCTTAATGCCGACACACACACACACTTGCTGTCTGCTTACATCTTGTTACTTGTGCATCTCATTGAAATGTTGCTTGTGTACAGTAACACTGATGCTAATAGGAGAATCAGACTCCTTACAGAGGACAGACAGCTGTGTCTTGCTCTCTGCTCATGTTTCAGTCCAGACTTCAAACCCCTCCTGGGGGGGGAGAAAAGCCATGTCAGCAGCTTCAGGGTCACTGTCCAACCTCGTTTACTTTTCTGTGCTGGGCAGAAGAACACTTATACATTTGGACACCAACTGCTTTACTTCTTTTTGAGGTTTAGCTAAATCTGAATTGTATGTAATGGCATTTTCTAGATTAGTGGTTCCCAGACTGAGGTCATGAGATGAGTAAGCAGGAAAAAAATGCTTCTGCTACACAGAATGAGCCACCAAGAGATTTTAGTCAGAAAAGGCATAATCACAGTTTGGTCTGGTGACCCCAATCTACAGATAAATATCAAATCTGTAATGAGGGCTGCTTTTTGAGAGTTTGAGTTTTTATGGCTGAGTAGAGGGGAAAGTATGAGTGTAGTTTGTGTCATGTATGTGTCATAAATACTCAGTAGCTTGGCTGTTTTATGAATGGAGGGAATGCAAGAACTGGTCCACATTGGATCTGGATTTGTACATGTTTTTAATATTCTGAGCCAAACAAAATGTATAGTGTCTGAGCTTGTGACCAATCTGCTTGCTTTTAACAGAACTTGATGTTGTATGTATGTTAATGTTATCTCTTTTATGGGACTTAACAGCTGTCTGATTATTAAATGGAGAAACTTGCGTGGAATCTAAATTAATTGTTGAAAAAGTACTTATTTTAATAAAAAAGACAACATTACCTGACTGTGGTGTTCCATATGGTGATGCATTGCACTGTAAAGCATAAACGGTGAAAATGTTAGTGAGTAGAGTAGGTCTGGGCTGCCACTGTGGCTCTCCTGGTAGAACTGGCAACCCCATATACCAAAAGCTGGAGTCCTCACTGCAGAGGCCTGAGTTTGAGTCCGCTTCAGACCGTTTCCTGTGTGTCTGTTCTCTGCACTGTCCTGTTGGTTAAAGACTGAAGTGTCCAAAAAAAAAACTAATTTAAAAATCCTTCTTCTCCGACCTATACTATCTTATTTATGACTTGACATGCAGTGTCTCTGTGTAACCACCAGGAGGCAGCATGTGCCTTTTCGTGTCACCCATGTGGTTACAGGATGAACCTGTTAGCACAAATAACAGATTTAAAGTCCATCACAAACACACATTTATAGGTTTTTTGGTTAGAATAAAAAAAAGATTTTTCTACTTTGAAGTCTTCTTTTGCATGTTTTTTTTACACTTGAAAAAAAGCCTATTTGGTTTGATCTCAGCAGGACACATATTCTTCATGCCCCCCTCCCCACACTCTCACACACACTTTTTAAAAAGTTTTGCTGCTCTAACACTACAGAAGCTGCTTAATTTCTACAGTTTATATCAGGCAGTTGAAAAATTAGACAAGACAGAGTGAAATGCCAGTTTCCAGACCATGTTTTGTTAGGGGTACCTACAAGCTGGGCCCCAGTTTAAATTAAAAAATCACACTGCCTCGGCTTCAGCATTCGTGTGCAGAATCTGCACAAATGTACAGCTTTCTAAGGAAGGCGTTGTAGACTCAAAGTACAGCAGGGAAGAAATGCACAGCAACTGATTTCCTTTTTTTTTTTTTTTATTTAAGATTTCAAGACACACACACACCCACACACACACACATTTGGTCTCAAACTTGTTTTGTATACAAAACAAAGCTTTGAAACACAAGAACAATTTCTCTGCCACAGTTAAAATACCAATTTAAAGGAGTGAAGAGGGGAAGAAAAAATAATACAATAACAGCAGAAAAGAGCAGGGAAATTGACTTCGAGCTTTTCTCTCTTTTTTTTTTAAAGTCTGTTAGTGTGAAAATACAAAACTGTGTAATCTTTCTCTCTCTAAAAGCAGCATCTGTTCCTGTTGTTATGTGTGAAAATGTTTGTTGATTCCTCGCTCAAACCGTGATAAAATGTTCCATCACTGCACCGCTGTGTGTCTGAATCAATCATGTCTCTGCTTAACTTTGGAACATGTTTATCTTTCGGGGGGTGAAAATGTGCCTTTAACTCGACTCGGTGAGGTTACAGCTGTAATGCGGGAGACTTTGAGGTGGCTCATTTACATAACACAGTGGGCCCTCGCATATTTATTCACGCAGACTTTTAAACAGTTTAGAGAAATTCGGTGAGGCTCGACTCTGCTCTGACATAATGTGATTGAACCATTCACAGCTCATATCTTTTTAATCCATGTTAAAGTCACATAAAGTCGACATTAGCATACATTCAGCCTGTTAGCATTGTTGTGTCACACTCTTTTGTATACTTTTCCTCACTTTTTTAAGATTAAAGAGAAGCTGTGTTCATAATTTGACACACCGTGTACATGTCACTATTTCTCTTAAGCCCGTCAGAAGTCTGTGACTTCACGCACTCTCGCTGTGATTCTGCTTTCAGCTACACTCAACTTGTCTTATTGTGTTTATTGATTGTTTTTCCTTCTACCAGCTGTGACACAACCTTCATTGTCTTACTTAAAACCCAAGAACCTTATTAATTATTTGGAGTTGACCTTTCCCTAACCTCATTCACCACTTTAAGGGAAATATCTAGTGCTTTTTACCTGCTAACTTCTCCACTCAGATATGGATGTTTTGTATTAGTCCAGTAACACTCGTCAGTGGATTTTCTTACTTTAGAACAGTGGCTCTCAAATCCAGGCCTCGGTGTGTTGGATCAGGGACACATCTAAAACCTGCAGGACACTGGGCCACGAGGCCTGGATTTGAGAACCACTGCTTTAGAATAAGGTTGAATATTGTACTAAACTAATATAGGTAAAATTTTTATGACATTTGACATTGTGTATGTGCTGTGCAGTATTCACTTCACGTCATCCATCCATCTTTTCTTCCACTTATCCAATTCCATTCAATTCAGTTCAATTAAATTTTATTTATATAGCAACAAATCCCAATAACGGTCACCTCAAGACGCTTTATATTATAAAGCAAACAATAAAATCACACGACCCACGTGAGCAAGGATTTGGCAACAGTGGGAAGGAAAAACTCCCTTTTAACAGGAAGAAACCCTCTCTATTGAGCTTTTGCAGACATGTGACCACTAACCCCCTGACGTTAACTTGTCTGCCATCTTGGCTGCGTGACTACGTAAGATCAAATGAAAGAATGCCCAGTCACAAAAGCCTTCAGACTGGTCTGTGACCATCTAGCAACCATCACTTGCTAGGGGAAAACGTGCATTCCCTGTTGGCGAAAACTTTCTTGTGAATACTTTGGTTGTTAGCAGGTTGCCTTGCTCACAGTAATTAGCATGAAACACGTCGATTTGTCTACAAAAACTTGCCAACTGCTCCCTGAGCAGTAAGGAAACTGTGAAAAGCGCAACAAAAACTGGAAACGTTTGCTTTCAAAGTAAAAGCTGCGACTTTTGAAAAGTGTTGGTTGCGGCTGTGAGTCACAACCTTTACTTTGAAGTTGAATGTTCTTAGTTTCTGGTTTGTGGCACACTTTTTAAGGTTTTAGTAGAAGTGTTTGCAGACAAGTCAGCATCTTACATTCAAACTAATCTGCAAGTGGCCACAGCAATCGGGAGGTTTTTGGTGCCAGCAACTTCCAGGAACCACTGTATCACATCCAAAATGGTGAACAACTCATAAACGATGTGCACTTGATGTCACGCAAGAAATGTTTATAGTTTTTCCTCCTCATAACAACAAGGATGGTTTTTTAATAACTCATCGGCCGGAGAACTGAGTTAACACTGATTGACAGGAGTCCTGACACAGGCAGCTGGAGCTGATCTTCTAGGCCTCATCCACTACTTTGAATCATTAAACTGGAACTCTTTATCGTGTAGATATTAGTGCCTTTTAGAGCCTTTTTAATGGATTACTGACTAATATTATGGTACAGACCTTCCCAGACGTTTGTGCTTCTGTTTTGCTGAATTTCACAAGGCTTTTTATAAACGAGCGAGAGGTCACAGAGCAGACCACACAAGGAACTTAAGGGTGTTCTGCCCTCGTTCTGCTTTTATTTAAAAAAAAAAAATCCTTCTGTAGATATTTAGATGCTTGGATACGTTTCTGTTTTCACAGACAGCAGCACAATATGTTCCACTTTGGCAAAACGGTGAGAATGAGGTGCAAACGTGACGACAGATTCTTGCATGGAGGAGAAAGGTAGGCTGATGTGAATGGAATCTGTAGCAAAATGATTTTTTTAGCACTGCTGTGAGGCGTACAAACACAAAGCAGAACAGAACACATGCAAGTGAACGGTTGCTTCTGATTTGTTTTGGTCTTTTTTCTTTGCTCCGATCCTCCGTCTCCATGTTTTGACAACGAGCTCGATCTTGGTATAAATGTGTCTTTGTGACGACATTGCTGGAAAAGCGATCACGACCCTGGGACCCCCTCAAGAACCTCTGGATGTCGCCCGTGGAAACCCTTTGCATGTGGTCTCCAATACAAACATGCACACACGTACAGTAAAAACTCGCACACAACTTGGTGGTGGTGGTGACAGGCGGGAAAATCATTTCAGGATTCTGGTTTAGGTCTCCCTCTTTGTGTTTCTCCAAGTGTCTGTGACAAGCCAGCAGGGTAATGATCAGTGTGTGAGTGTTGTGTGCACACATACGCTCCTCCATGGATGGATACTTATGTTTCTGTGAATGAGTAATGTGAAAGACAGAGAGGATATGTGCTCAATGAATCACAAACACCATCTATCAGGTTAAATAGTTCCACTCACATTTCAAGCTCTTTGAAAGCTCAAAAATTGGTCTACTAACTTGTGTGCCATAAAGAGAATTTGCTGAGTTTTCTTTTTGTAAATTAATTTTTGGCTTTTGACTCAATGCGGCAATGGCAAATGGTCAAGCCATTTTATTAATGAAGCATTCAATCTTGCATGAATCACAAACTGACAGTATATACATACACTGCACTACATTACTTTAGTCATCTCTTATTTAAGCACGTCCAAAGGCTTCACACCAACATAGCTCAATCTTAGTATTCAGTACTTGTGGTAACAGAGAATCGTGAAGACATGGTTTAACACACTGCAGCCCTCAACAGCTGGTTAAAGGTTAACCTTGAGGACTGCGCACAGGAATGTGGGATTCTCACACCTTTCAGCTGTGAACTGCAGCAGTTTGTCCTGGCAACCTCTATCAAACTCTGGTAAAAAAAAAAAAACTTGAGATCCTAGTAAATATTTATTAGATGTTGATGTTGTCAGGAACGTTGGTCGGACGTCTTTTTTTTTTGGATTTCCTTGGAAGGAGAGGGCTTGTTCACCAGAATTTGTTTCAATTAGCACAAAAAAAGCTAATGAAAATAAATGCAACACATGATGACACCGGAGGCTCTGGAAATGCCTGACTGCTGAAACTACCATGTTTTAAAAAAATGCAACTTTAATTTTGGACTTTTCATAGTTTCCCAACTGCTAGAGAAGTTTGCGTCTTCCATGCAAACTATGAGCAACAGCGGCAATATGCTAGTGACCAAAACAACTGGAAAGAGTTTTTAAGGGCAGCACATGCCTGTTTGCGACCAGTCTCGCCTAGCAACAGTAAACATCCACCCACAACCACTCGCCAAATGTTCGGAGAATATACGTTTTCCCCTAACTACAGCTTTACTGAAGAAGGGCAGTACTGGAAACCCTCACTGACATTATTACACTGTTCAAATCACAGAGTAAAGAAAAGTAATTGCTTACTAGGAAGCATTCTTTAAAGAAATGCAGCTGAAGTTTGGATTTTTCTATTTTGTCTTGTTTGTCTAATTAATCTAATCCAGTGGGTGAGAAGCAGCAGCGCAAGAAGACTAGCTGCGATTGTGAGACAGCTGAGGATGCGAAAGATCCTGATTTTCTTTGCTCTCGCATAATGAACGCGACACAAACGTCATGACTTATTACAGGCCACGAGTCCATGATTGTGTGAAGGGTCATGACTAGTTTAGGCATGTACAGCAGGTTTTCAGCAGAAAACTAATTAAGAAGAAGTTGGTGAGATTAACTGATCTGGAGAAAATGATAAGAAATGAAAACAATTACGCTGGTGGTCTACAGCCAGTCCAGATGAAACAACTTCAGCTCTTTCATACAGTTTATAAAAA
>VUQK01011025.1:0-13122 GCA_015106715.1 Bujurquina vittata | reverse complement strand
ATTAACAACCTTTTCAATAAAAAAATGCATAAAATCATTACAAATATCAGGAGATGCTTCAAAACAGGAATTCTGTGGAATATTAAGGACAGAGTCAATAGCATTAAATAAAACGCGTGGGTTATACATCCCAATAATACATCCTTATCAACAGAGTTGTTTTAGATTAAAGAATTAACTATCATAATAAAATTTGTTGGCAGCTCTGGGTTGATCATAAAATTTCAACAAATGTATAATTTTATTACCAGTATGTCCAGTGAAAGTGGACCAGCTGTAGCTAATGAGACTAAGTATTCAATCTTGCTGAAATAATCTTAACTGGTAAGTTCAGAATGCAAACAGGCAGAGTTTAAAAAACGCAACACCCATATTAAACACCTATATAGTTATATTTACTTGATACACAGTGAGCTCCGTCTCTGAACCTTCCTTTCTTTGTAAATATAACTCAAAACTGAGCAACATTCAATCTATATTTTAATCAGATATCAGATTTCATTCAGACATCAGTAATAATATAAGTACTTTTCATTATACTCACTGAAAGTAGAAGTATTTGGCAATGTTTGATTTGACTCCGTCTCTGTGATTTTGTTTTTTGTTTTGTTTTTTTCCTCTTCTAATCTGTAAGTTCTCTGTTCCTATATTTCCCTAAACACATAAGGTACATTTTATCCACTACAGGTGCATTGGTAAGCTCTCCATAAAGGAATAATATCAGAAAAACACATTGATGTAATCTAATTTTCTCCTACATTCAAGTGTTTCTTTGGATTTTTCCGAGAGAACAGGAGGTGAGAATTACGTATGTTCGCACACACAAAAGGCTGGAACACATGTAACTTAATTAAAAGGCTTGAAAATGTCATTCTGTCTTTATTAATAAAAAAAAAGAGGTTTATAATTAAGAGCCCTGATTAAATTCTCTTCGTCTCCTAAAGACTGCATACTGCATTTACAACATTTGCCAATTTTACTGTGAAATATAATTAGAATGAATTTCTTGTGGATCAAGTCCAGTGTACTGTGCTGTGCAGCATTCACAATAATGGAAGGAGAGGATAAGGAGCCTGGGTGTATCAAGTGAAGTGTGAGAGTGAAGGGTCCTTAGACAAGTAAAAGAAATGCGTGTTCTGGACCATATCGAAGCTCTTGGTTTATATGTCTGTCTGGCACTCTTATATTTCACTTATATCTCGCTCATATTTTACCTTTTAACTTCTAACATATCTAACAAAAAATGCTCCCTATTCAGAAAACATCTTAACAAATAAATCTATTAGCAGTTTCTTGAAGTAGAAATACTTTGTGACATCAGAGTTGGAGAATCCAGAAGTTCATGTAGCAAGAAATTTAAGGAGGACAGCAGACATGCAATAGATCATGACAAAAAAATTTAATCTGAAAAAAGGGCCTGAGGATTTTTGTAAAATAGACACTGTGTTTCTACATTTAAGTGAGAAAAAGCAAGACATTGTTCACCCTGTGATTTATGTGATTGTCACTTTCATCACTCACCCTGACCCTGAACAACAGCCAACATGTTCTCGTGGCTGAGTCTGTTCCTCGAGGATTTACAGCATTTCTTTTAAAAAGAAACTAGTCAGAAAGTGCAAACTGTTAACCAGTTTCAGTATAGTTATGAACTTTGAAATCGAGGAGGAAGCAATTCTTTTTAATCAATTTATTTAATCTTTGGCTTCCTACGTGTTATCACTTTAATGTTAATCTTAGGTTTACCATGTGTAGGAAAAGAGTGATACCCTTTAATTCAGCAGCATTACATGAAAGGTTAACATTTGTATCGCAGTATCTGTGAATGTGCAAACATTCACGGATACTGATGTGTTTTCACACCTCAAAGCTGAAACCAGATGCCATTACATCCTCTTTTCATCTTAAGAGGAGCAGCAAAACAGAATGTGTGCACTTTAGACCATATCACTCAAAGTATGCTTTCACCAACATCAGCATCTATGAGTAAAGATAAATGTATTTATTTGTTGTAATGTCCCTTAACAGCAGATGTCAAGTGGTGGGAATGTATAGTAAAAGGAGCAAAAAGCTGGCTGATGTGAACAAAAAGGCGCCTCAGCTGGCTGCAGGTACATAATGTGCATCTCAGACATGTATAGGGTTACCTCTTTGTTTAAAAGAAATTAAAGGGAAATGCTTTTGAATGCTTTTAAACTGACTTCTAAGCCCTTCAAAGTCCTCTCTTCCTGCAGCTCTGAATTGTCTGCTACTTTTTAGAGAAATCAGTGCAATTTATATTCAGAACTTTTGCACCTACAATACAGATAAAGATGCAATATATCTCATTTATACCCAATTAGGGCAATTCCTACTATGTTACAACAGCCAAAATAGTAAACCAGTAATATGAAGCAGAAATAGAAATAGAACAAAGTAGCTCAATAAGTAAAAAATCTAAATAAATGCAATGAAATGCTGTGTAAAAAGCTAAAAGTAATGCAATAAATGACTCTAGAGTAAAACAGCTCAATAAAATAGCAACCACAGCAAATATCAAATCATATTGAAGCAGTTCACTATAAACTGAGTTATAAACAGATTAACACTGCAGTGAGGTGTAATACGCTTCGTGTCTTTCGTAGTGTGTCAAGAGAGGAGATTTAGCTTGTGTCAACTCTTTCAACTCAAATTTTATTTTGGGGAAAGAGGACAATGTCGCAGATAGAGGAGGCGAGTACAGCCGATGGTAAGTGAATATTGTGCTGGTGTGATAAAAAATTGCTCCTTTTCACTGTGTTACGAGTGGGCGGACACTGGCACGCTGGCACAAGCCACAGTCTCCCTAAGACACATTACAGTGACATCCTGACTCTCAAGAGTGTCAGGGAAAAAAAAGACATTCTCCTGGTCGCACTTTTACCTCATGCTTGGACTCTGTAGACTCTGCCACTGAAAAGTGACATTTGGTCTGATTGTAGTTGCAGTTGTGGGGGTGGGCTGTATGGAGAATATGAGCGAGGAGTGATGGAAACACTTTTAGAGCTGTATGAAAGAAATGGGTTATGTAATGCAACATAATAGAATCCCAATTCCCCAAAAGTTGGTACACTGAGTAAAATGTAAATAAGAGTGCAATGATTTGCAAATCTCAATAACCCATGTTTTATTCACAATACTGTAGAACACAGGAAACATATCAAATGTTCGAACTGAGAAAATTTGACATTTTAAGAAAACTGTTTTGCTTCTCCTTTTGAATTTGATGGCAGCAACACATCTGGGACCGAGCTGTGTTTACAGCCGCATGAGCATCCCCTCCTACTTTAAGAGTCCACAAACATCTGGGATCTGAGGAGACCAGTTGCTGGACGTTTGGGAGAGGAATGTTTGTCCCATTCTTGTGTGATATAGGATTCTAGCTGCTCAACTGTCCTAGGTCCTCTTTGTTGCATTTTTCATTTTCAGATGCATCAGATGTTTTCAGTTAGTGAAAAGGTGGTTAAAGGTCTGGACTGCAGGCAGGTCAGTTCAGCTACTGGACTCTTGTACTCTGAAGTCATGCTGCTGTAACAGCTGCAGCATGCTGTTTAATGTTCTCTTGCTGAAATGAAAAATGTGTTGTCTGGATGGGAGCCTGTTGCTCTAAAACCTGCATAAACATTTCAGACGTGTATCCATAGACACTAATGTACCCCCACACCTACAGATGAGCCAGATGGTCCCTCTCGTCTCGTCAGAGGACACAGCAACCATGTTTTCCAAAAAAGAATTCCAAATTTCAATTGTTCAGATGGCAGAACAGTTTTCCCACTTTGCTTCAGTCCATGTTAAATGAGCTTTGGGCCGAAGAAGACAGCAGCATCTCTGGCTCATGCTCACATATGGCTTCTTTTTTGCATGATAGAGTTTTAACCTGCATTTGTGCATGGCACGCTGAACTGTGTTCACACACAGGGATTTTTGGAAATGTTCCTGAGCTTGTACGATGATTTCCATGACAGAATGATGCTTGTTTTTTAAGCAATGCTCTGCCTCTCAAACCTGCTCTCTTTATACCCAATCATGTTACTGACTTGTTACTAATTAACCTGATTAGTTGCACAATGATCCTCCAGCTGTTTCTTTTTAGTACCTCTTACGTTTCCAGCCTTTTGTTTCCCTTATCCCAGCTTTTTTTTTTTTGAGATGTGTTCCTGCCATCATATTCAAAACTGCCTTATTTTTTGTGATTATGAGATTTTCAAATCATTGCATTCCCTTTTTTACACAGTATCCCAACTTTTGTTTTTTTAAATTGTGGTGGTAATATGTTGATATAAACTGCACTGTGTGATCCTATGTCTTCCAATAATAGATCATTATGCTGCCCATCCTTACAAGATACTGCTCTGTGCCTGCAGTATGTGGCATCTGCCATATTTTACAAGTCCTGAATCCCTGAATGAATCTGATAGACTTACAGCATTGTGTAATGTCACACAGTTTGTTGCTTGAAGTATATATGCCTCATATAATGTTAATTTTAATAAAAGTCACAGAAAATAGTTTCTGTAAATAAAATTTATAAAAAAGTGAGAAGTTTCTACAGAAAGCTGATATGGGCAAGGGTTAAGGTAAAGGTATAATCAAATCTTAAGTACGTGAGAAGTGAAGGACACTTAGCTAAAAAGGGTTCAAGAACTAACAGCGACTATCAGAGAGGAACTACAGAGAGAAGCAGATCTGAGAGAAGCAGCTCAACAATCATCCCTGCTGCAGAGTTCATTAAGACTTATTCTGCTGCATGCAGTTTGCCTAGTACTTCATTGAGAGGGACAGCTAGATCATGCCCTTGTGGAATAGCAGCACAGAGTGCACTTGGGATTGCAGTGCAACAGCAAGCTCCTGTCACACTAAGTCTTTTCACATGACGCTTCCAGGGACTACAAAAGCAAAATACAACTGCACATTACAAAGTCTCGGCAGATGCTAGAAGTTGGCAATGTAAAAGAGACTTCACTGAGAATACACAGGAGGCTCAAAGTCAGGCTATATAAGCACAATATATTTAGGATCCACCCTGTCACCAGAAATGTTTATTGTATAAAATGATTTGCTTTGGCAAATCTATTTTAAACAACATGCCTGTTAGGCAGTGTTGCTGTTTTCTAGTATGGTATGAGGTACTTAATCTAAACAAATGAAGCCTCAAAACACAAGCAGTTAAAATATGTGTGTATACTACATATCAATCCTCACTGCTCAACCACGTGAGCCCTCCAAGGAAATCACATTTATTGACATTTATTTGTCTGTTTATTTATTTATTTATCTAATTGCATTGGATTTTTTATCACGCTCAGTGACCACTTGCAAATAATTCTGGCTACCAAGGCTAAGGGTGTTGTATACTCAACCAAGGTTCAAGTTGCCTGTTGAGAGACAGCCTGTCTCCAAACAATTGTAGTCTGGCTGCAATCAGTCTCAGACTGACTGGCAAAGGTTTACAAATAACTGCCATCTCATTCATAAACACAGACAGATTGTAAACATGTTGCAATCAATCTGAGTGAGCTGAAGAGGGCAACTTGTCTGTGACAAATCTCTTTGCAGTAGGGGGCTTGACTCAACTGGTTGACAGCTGGTTGTATTCTCGTTATGTATTATTATATAATAAAATATTTGTTGCACAAGACGTGTCGGCGAGGATCTTTTCTCCAAGAAGAACACTCACCACAGAAGATACAACAAGTTAAAATGTCATGGAGGCTCAGCAGTATAATAAAGATCTTATTATTTAGTGAGAAATTTCAAATCCATGAGTTCTGGCTTGACTCTGTCAGTAGTTCTGTGTATTTAGATTGCAACAGATTTGCAATTGTCAATGATTATCATAAACAGATTGCATGTAATTGCCAACTTGACCACATTCAGTCACAAACTGGTAGCAGACTGTTCTGTCATATTGCAGCTTTATTGCCATCTTGGCATACCAAAGGCACACTGCGGATGGCAATTGACTGCAAGTGGTTGCAGACCTTGTCCCCATATGCTAAGCAACCCTTTCAAATGCAATGAGGTTGCAAGTTCATTGCACATGGCCGGTCATGCCAAGGCTAGTGTGCCTAGTGTGGCTGTAGCATCGCCTAACTTTGCTTTTGGCAGCCTTGCACCCTGTTTCTAAATCAATTTGCTTTTTATTATGCTTGGACTGAAGATAATGTGCACGAACTTTGATGAAGATATGGAAAAAATTTATATTGTGTCCTGTGACAATTATTTTAATGTAGTCATAAAATCCAGTATGATGGGAAATTTGAACCCATGCACTGGGAAATCCAAGCGTCAAGTTTAAAAGTACACACCAAAATTGAATGGGCTCCGTCTTCACTTCAGAACAACCTTCATGAAAATTGGCATGATAAGCAATGACATCACAACCTACTTGGCAGAAGTAATCAATCATTTATACACTGGTGTAGATATCAAAGGAGACACAGGGGACATTACCCTCTCAGGACTTAGAACATGGGCATTTCTCCCCCTAGCCCCCCCAAGCCCCACCCCACCAAATAAAAACATGAAAGAAGCAAAGGACTTATTTAGAAAAACTGACATAATTTTACTCAGCAATGGGTCTTTTCTACTCCCAAAATATGAATATGAATTATGAGTTCATATAAGCACTGAATCTTTTGTAGCAAACATAATTATGCCCACCATGCACAAACACACTCAGTGAGCAGCAGCACAGCTTCTCCTCTGGTGCTGTGCTCAAGCAGGCAGGTTGATAACCATGGAGGAGCCAGGAGGAAAAAAAAGAGGTCTAATATTATGATGTTTTTTTCTTTTTTTGGTTCTTTTCTTTTCTTTTTTAAAATGTCTCAAAGCCACATAAACTAGTTCATGGACATGTTTCAAAACACAGACATGTGTGACATGTTCTGTGTGCAGAAAGTTTTGAATGTGAACTGAAATCTTGATGAAACACATACCAGATATTAAAGTCCAAGGTTTCCAGATTTAAATAATTTATCATTAAACCGAACAGGTGACACATGCATTTTTAAGCAGGTTACTTCCTCAAACAAAAGACACAAAGGCATTCTGATATCAGACAGAGCTGCCAACTCGCTGCACTCTGGGAATCAGGAAACCAAAGTAAAATCAGTAAATCGTGTCTATTTGTGTGATGGGTCAGTTACAAAATATAATTATTTGAAAGAAATGCCTGAGATTTCAGCAACATTATATTCCAGTACATGCTGAAGTGCATCATTTTTGGTGCTTTTCTTTATACAAGTAAAAAAAGTTCCGCACTCCTGCTCTACAGTGTTCAAACAAAAACCACAAACAAGCATTTCATTTCAAAGTCGGATGCTTAGTACATCCAAATTTCCATCTCAATATGGGACTTTTCCCAGTGGGCTAAAACAACATCATATCATTAGAAGGCAACAGTCTTTCATGTTTTGTACCACAATTTTTTAAAAAATGGCCAAGACAGTATTTCTGTAACCTCATGAGGTCACCTGAAAACAAATATTTTAGGTTTGATGTTAGTGCTCTTCTTTTTCTGCTTGTGACAATTACAAGAAATGGCTTACTGTGTTTTTTCCTCTTTAAGCTCACTGAACATATGCTCCATTGGCGTAGAGTCCTAATTTCAGATAGAGCAGCCATCTAACCAGCTGGCAGTCAGAATGCACAGACTATGAACGTGCTCTTTCCCAGTCAATGGATACTGGAAGTGCTGTTACTGCTGCGCTTCACAAGCTAACTAACTGGCTGTTCGCCTGAGCAAGAACAGTGGTTGCATAAGCGGGCTTGGTGTGGGTAGAGGAGCAAGACAGAGATTATGCTTTGTAATACTGAGATGTTTAATGCGTAATCGTCTCTGACATCCCATTTGCTGCCTTTGGCAGCCTTTTAGAGATGTGGCGAGCACTCCTATTTACACTGGTGTTTTGTGATATTTTTTAGGTCTGTATCCAGAGGGTTATGTAATTGACTACAAATGACTCGTGTTCTGCTTTGTTTATGTTTATTGCTGCCCCCTATTTCAAAAATCTTATTGTTTAGAAGCACCAATTGACCTAACAAGCAGTATTTGAACTGTGGGAGAACCCAAGCAGGCCAAGGGAGGACATGCAAACTCCACATGGAAAGTGAACACAAACAGCAGTCAGGTTCAAACTGAGAGCTTTCCTGTTGAGAGGTAATGAAGCCAAATGAAGTAGAATAGATATGGCTTACTAAGTGTTGTAAAGATATAAGAACCACAGCAAATGTTGTATGACATTAAAGTGGCTCAGTATGCAATATGTGCAGTAAAGCAGCAATTATTGGTAAATGTGGTGACCCCTGCCTGACCTGCTGGTACTGTATGCAAATGTAGCAGCTAGGCTGTGGTTCTCTGTTTGCCCTTGAAGGTAACAGGAAAACACAGGTACAGAGAGCAGGATTTGAGCACCTGGTCCAAGCCTAGAGGATAAAAGTACAACCCAGATATTCTCTCTGTCTCCCTCTCTCCTCCTCCTCCTCACTCTTTGCCGCTCATTCTTTAGTTTAATATTTGTCTTCTTTTCACAACACTCATTTGTGCCTCCTTGTTTTCACACTCTCACATTTACATCACTGATGTTACGAACTGACCCACCCCATATTTGGAGTACTAAAATAAAAATCTTAATTTGCAGCCATCCACTATGTCCTTTTCCATTTTCATGCTGCATAAGCCAAATGAAGACAAAATGGGGTTTTATGCTGCAAATACCTCATTTTCCCACACCTTTACCATTTTCTACTCCACCTAAAAGGATACCACTGATATTTTGATGAATGTCATTACTTTGATAATGTCATTGGGTGCCACCTTAGCCCTGATGAAAGCAGGGTGCTCTACCAGGTCTTTTATTATGCTCTTTTCCAAATGATGGAAGGGATCTGTCAATTTTTTGCCACATTATTTAACCACCTTTTAGCAACGTTACCAAGTCTGCATTTTAAATAAATAGGAAGTGATTTAAATCATCCAGTTTTCTAGTTTGACTGTAACAAAAATTGTTCCCCTTTTCTATTTTCTTTCCTCCATCGCAATTATTCTTAGCATTAAAATAGACATCTTGATAATTAATACCAAATCTCATGTAATCAATGATCATAAGACTGCTGTAATTGCTGCCCTTTAAACGGTTAGTATTGAGTTTGGTTACAAGGAATGATATCAATTATGTAATGTCGATTGTCGTTCTCTCAGTCAGAGGCAGCTCAAGTGAAGACAATAATGACGACTAATAGGAGGGTGTTGTTGATGAAGTGGAAGTGAAATTATCCACAAGGATAATGAGTCAGGTCTCAATGTGACTCCGTTACACCATGCCAGCACTGCAGCACCTTATGCCATTCTAAATATTGCTGCTGGCTGGCAACTCTCTCATGACTTCTATGAGTCATTAACTGACCGCAGAAACCTTACAGTGCTTTGCAGTTTTTCACTTAACAAGAAAACATAACTTTAATTTTTTTTTTTTCCTGGAAGTGAAATGATCTTATTCAGCTTTTTGGATTCTGAATTCATTGTGCAATTAATCAGACCTGTTTGATTCAAAATGCATTAAAGTAACCAAGAATAAATCTGAATTTTGGCAGTCAAATTTGATTTGGTTGGTTCACTGAAACAATACAGATGTTCTTGACTATGATAGAGATTTGTTGGAATAATGAGCTAGGCAGCATGTGTGGTTTTGTTCAACCCAGCTCTTTTACAATATATTTTATTTCACTTTAAAAAGTGTGCAAAGGATTAGATTTAACCAAAGGTTAAGAAAAATGAAATGTAATTTAAAGAATTACCCACTGTAACGATTCTCAACTCAAGTGATCTGAATGAAAAAGTGTCACACAAAATGAAGCATACATAATCACACAAAAAAGAAAACTCAATGCTTCCCTGTGAAAAACTAACTACACCCTGTGATTCAGTAGCTGGTACAACTACCTTTATCAGCAATAACATTAAGTAATTGTTTTTCTTTGGATGTCTTTACTGGTTTCTCACATTTTTGTGGAGGAATTTTGGCCAACTCTTCTTTACAATGTTACTACGGTCCTGCCGCAGCATCTCAAAGGTCTGGACTTTGAGTTGGCCATTGCAACACCTTGATACTTTTCTTTTTGAGCCATTCTGCTGAAGATTTGCTGCTGTGCTTCGGATCACTGTCCTGTTATATGACCCAGTTTGAGCCAAGCTTTAGCTATGGCACAGACAGACTCACATTTGACTCTAGATGACTTTGGTGTGCAGAAGAGTTCATGGATGACTCACTGACTGCAAGGTGTCCGTGTCCTGTAGCTGCAAAATAAAGCCACCTCTCCATCACCGTGTTTGACAGTGGGTATGCGGTGTTTGTGCTGTGTTTGGTTTTCACAAAGCAAACACTGTGCATTATGAGCAAACTTTGATCTCATCTGTCCAGAGGACTTTGTTCCAGAAGTCTTGTGCTTTGTTCAGATGCCACTTTGCAAACCTAAGCCATGCTGCCATGTTCTTCCAAACAAGCCAATGGTGATGATAGATTAATTAAGCTGGCTGCTATCTACTCTTTTAATTCCTATGTAAGTAGTAAGAGTGTACTTAGTTTTTCACACTGCAGTTTCCATTTGACAGGACTGTAATATAAACATGGGAGAATGCCTCTAAGAGTTGCAGTGGTATTGAAGGTATTGCCCTTTAGTTGGGCAGACTTTTGAAGCAATTTTCTCTAAAATTTTAGAAGTACAAAGTCTTAGGGAAAATGTACCATGACATTTTTTAGACTGGATGGGGACCTTTGGTGGAATCAGTGTGATCAAAAGTAATCACAAAAAGCAACGCTGTTTTCTGTGTTCAAAGCCCACAATGTTTGTGTGCGCTCATGTGTACATTTGAAGGAACACAGAAACGTCTTGAAAGAAAAATATCACCATGGAACTGCTTTCTTCAAAATAGAAACATTTCTCAAAACTATTATTACAGAAAAGTTTTTAAAGAACTTTTTGTTGCTGCTGTTGCGGCTGTGGGTAAAAAGAGCTGTTGCTCTCTTCTTCTCGCTTGTTACAGTATGTTGTATAATACTATATGCCTGTGCTACTGAAAACAAAAGGGGTCAAATCATCAGACAAAGTATGCTAAATGCAGTAGTTGCAACATCACTGTAAAAGTCTGGTTCCAATTAAAGAAAAATGCATTTCTAAGCTATTTTATGTTTAAGTCCTTTGTCACCATTCCAGTCAAATGAGCTGCATAAATGTATCTTCCTTTGCTCATCTTGATACACAGTTTGGATTCTCGAGTCCCTACACAATTTGTCAAAGACTTCAACATTCTCAAATATCATAATGGATAATTAGAAACAAAATACCTTACCATAAAGCTATCAGATAAGAACTTTGTGTACATTACACAAAAGCTTCCTAATAAAGTGCCTCCGTATTGTAGATGAAAGATGAAAGATGTCTAATTTAGATTTGAGACTGAGAGGCAATACAAATGCAGCCTCAGGAAAAAACTGAATGACACATTTTATTGAAACATGGTCTCCATTTTTAACTCATTAAATACTGTATAAGTCTAGAATTTTCTGACCGTGGTTGCCTTTGCCCAGCACGAGCTGGCCTCTATGGAGTTGGATGCATGGATCCTGGATATGTACCTGGTGGCCTTGGGGGCAGACTGGAATGCTGGTGGGAGGTCACATTGCGGGTCTGGCCTGATGTGTCCTTGTCTATCTGTGGGGGGTGGCTTGCTGTAGTGGGGGGTGTCACGGTAGCTGTATGTTATGTTTGGACTCTGGTGATTCTGGTGACTTTGATGAGAGTGGGGGTGTCCTCAAAATCACCACAGTGCCTGGTTTTGTTGCTGCTAGTTTCTTTATCCTTGTTTTAGGTGTCTAGTTGCTGGGCTTAACTGAGGTGCATTTTGCTGGTGACTTTTCCTAAAATTTATTTGGCAACAATTCTGTCAAAATGAGTCAAGTCACCACTTTTGATTTGAGAAAGATCACACGCATGTCCTCACATTGCTGTAGTGATTTACCAGAGAACCGCAATATAAATGTATTTTATCCAAAGGATAAACACTTTTTTTTGAGTGCTGCTTTCAGAGTGTGCAATTTTAATTTACAGTAAAAGACAAAATGGTTTGTGGCATGCATTCTTCTACATTTTAAAAGTATGCAGTCAAGAAAGTATTGGTAAAACTGGTGATAGAACATCATGTAACCCATTATAAATCATGTAATTAGTGTGCCTATTTATTCATCGGTTAGGGTTATTCAGACCGAACATTAACGCCCTGTTCACTCTCTCCTGCCTGTCAGGATACGCAGTTTCTTCACTAATATACACATAAATAAATAAATAAATACAATGTCGCAAATTCCTTTTTGGCAGCCGATCACTTTTTGACACCGGCACGTCAGCAGCACGGGGTAATTCCTGTACTGTAGTTATAAGAGCCAAATCTCTGGGTCCGTTTAAAGTATCTTTTCACTGAGTCTTCAGCCTGAATATTTCTTTAGAGCAGAGTACACATGCACATACAGCACAGCAATCCTGCTCCTCTATAAATGCAATGTTGACTGACAGAACTCAGCAATAATCGATGTTCACATTTCAAATGTATCTTTTTGTTTACAAACATTAGCAGTCTAGTTAAATAATCGTTTCATGCTGTTATGTTCAGCTTGGTCACTGTGTAATCCTCTATGGGCAGCAAGCAAATATTTATATCAGTGTTTTATAGAAAGGCTCAACAGTATGATTGTGTTGGAATCATAGGACCCCTGAGCAAATATAGTATATATATATACAGCATAGCAGGCTGTCACTGCTCCTCCTGGTGGATACACAAGACATTACTACCAGTTTTCCCAAATGCTTCTTGGGAGCGTTCCCACCAAGCGGGAGATCTCATTTTGGCTGCGTTCCGGCCCCGAATCGGCCATGGATCGGCCAAGGTCCCGTCAAGGATCGGCCGCCCATTTTCAGTGGCTGCATCTGTAGCAATACAAACCCAACAGATTTGCAAATTTCACAAATTTATCACAGTCATTGGCCATATTACCACAACAGGTCGAATTTAATTCCCAACTTGACCCAATTCTTTTTTTTTTTTTTTTTTTT
>VUQK01011024.1:8965-19330 GCA_015106715.1 Bujurquina vittata | reverse complement strand
GGAAAGAAACAGTAACAGTATGTTCGCATGTATAATCCGAATGGCACGGTCAGCTCTACCCTGCCAGTTCTTCAGGACATTGAATTACTGCTTTCCTTGTGGTCATCAGCGGTCTGACCTCCCATATTGGAGCCCGGCTGTCTCCGACTGATCAGAGGCTGTTTTTAGCATTCATTGTCATTGACATGACATGTGGATTTGTCTTGGGCCCCTGAATGTGCCACAGTTTGTATAAAATTGTAGGCTTTGTTTGTGTTCCTAACTCTACCGCCCAAGTGACCATTGGGGAAAGTTTTGTAGCATCTGGATACATACTTTGTCACAGAGAGCCTAGTGTCTTGGGGATCCAGTTAAGATAGGGTTATGTTTGTGTGTGACAGCTGTGTGTGTTTATATTCAGAGTAAGGGGTCGCACACAAACAAAACTAATAAGGGTTAAAGTTAATCACCTGAAACCCTCAGAATTTAGCTCTAAAAGTTGCAAGTGTGTTCTTAAATTTTCGCCAGTGTCCAAGCACAAATATCGTAAAAATGTGGACTGTTGTTTCTCATTGTGTTTTCATTCCTGAGAATGTTTTGTGCTGTCTCATCTAGTAGAGCAATGCAAGACACTGAACGTGTCCAACAGGCATGCACTTCCCAGCATTCTTCCTGGCTCTGTTGAGGCGCACTATCTATCTGCAGCATAAGCTTAAAAGCATAAAATATGATTCCTTTTGAACTTTTTCTCATTCCTGCCACTTAGATTATGTCATGTCTGTCCATCGACTTGTTTACAGTGTCTGAGGCTTTTTTTAAATGATAGGATGCAAAATGGAGCAACCCAGCGACATAGTCAAACCCTGCAATCTGTTATTGTGGTCACTGTCCTTGAGCAACAGAGGGAGAAAAAGAAGAGGCATAGGGGGAATCTGGAGTAGAGATTGCCATGAGAATGTACATTTATAGTGTGTGAGATACTACCAAACTCAGTTTGAGAAGCGCAGCTAGCAGTAAGTTGTGTTGGTCATAACATAAAGATTACAACCTTCTTATTACCCATGATTACACTGAGGGAAGTGAAAGTCCCTACCCATTTCTTGTGTGTTCTTGGGATTACTGCCAAAAGTCACACTGTGCCTATTTAGACCTCCACCATGGAGCCGGCAGATGCAGTATAATTGTCACCAACAGTCTACCAGTTGTGTATGCCCCTGTCAACATCTCTCACCCTATATTTTACTGCTGGATATGTGTTTCACACTGTTTATTACTTGCAGGTATAATTGGGTACGCCCCATACATAAACAGAATAGTTTCACAGTGGAATCTTCACGACAATGACGATGACCAGCTCTTCTACACTAAAATATACCTGGACCCATTAAAGCGAGTAAGTACCTCGTGTCCCCTTCAGGGGTGCAGTGATTCTCTAAATCTGTGGTTTGGTTCATGCCGCCATTGTTTTTATGTAAAGGTGAATATTTATATTGATGGATTGATCGTGACTTCATCAACATCTGTCATGTCTCTATGAGTAATGTAATGGGAGTTCAACAGCTTGGCAACAGGTTAAATTGGATGTGGTTATTGCTGGTTATTGCAGTAAGAGTTATTGCAGTAAGAGAAGACAACCCACAAGAGTAAACTGTGCATTATTGAATCACCGCAGTAACGTCTTAATTCAATCTGAAAACACATCTTGGATGGCTAAATGCAGGTCTTTGTGTTCTTGTCTTACAGGAATCTCTCAATATGACTTTGGACCACAAGTGCCAGATTTTTCAAAACCTGAACGGGGCCGTCGGTGAGAGTTTAAAGGCATTTTATTTCATAATAAAATTTTCTGTGAAGCTATATAATTTAAACTTGGTGTGTAAGTGAAAAAACCCCATAAACCAACAATGTTTGTGCCTCCACAATCTGTGGATTATTTTCAGCGAACATGTAGGATTGGCAATTTGTAAGTTATAAATCCGCACAGCTCTTGCCCATGCAGTAAATCCACTTTCATAACCTGGCCTGAAATGTCTTGTGTTCCCCTTTTTTTTGGCAGATGAAGTTCTCCTCAAGTTTGGAACGGACAGAGTGAGAGTTAGAAACACGGTGTACGACTCTCTGCCAGCAGTTGTCCATGGCAACGGAAACACTAAAGTGAGCAAGAAATTACAGTGAAGGACACACCTAATGTAGCACGCTCATGGCACAGAACAGATACTTTTAAGATGATTATTCTCCACTGTGACACTGGCTTTGGATATAATTATCAAATGCTTTCCTCCCAGTTGCAAATGAGTTTATGTTGGCCCGTGACTTTTAGATTTTATCCAACTACCATTCATCATTACTGATTACTGTTCAGTGTATAAATTCCACTATATATACTGGTAATGTGGTACAGCTACCTAGACATAAAAGGCAGGTCATTATTCAGTAGTGAAGATGGCTATAATGCTCTCATTTGGTTTTGTCATCAGTTAGTTCACATCACTGTGAGGCACTGAGTAAGCTAAAAACCAGGATGCTCGCTATCATTCTTTTGACCTTTCTTCTGGTCTTTTCCTTCCCCTGTCAGTCTACGGCCAACCGCGTCTGTCTGGTCTTCCCTGTTAAAGAACCAAACCCACCAAACTACTGAGTCATTCTTCCCAGAAGGCTCAAGAGCTGGAAGAAAAGCTTTTAATGGGAGATCACAGTATATGTGGCCTAGTGAGCTGAATGTCAGACCATTAGTTCATTTTCATTTTCCAGTTACCTTGCCAAATTGAGTTTGGTGGCAGCTACATGATCACGGCGTTAACGTCTACAATAACAGACTGGTAAACAGTAGCAACCAGGAAATTACATGTTTTCACACTAAATACAGAGCAGCAATGGTTGTGCTAAGAGTATGTTGAAAGTTATGAAGAATGATAACATTGTTTCCAAACCTCAGTTTCTGTAGGCGATACATCACTCTGTGGCCTTTAGTCTGCAAGTGAATCTGTCCAGTCATGGCACATTCTTACATTAAATCTTTATGTCCACATTTTTTCTCCAAGTTAGGATATTCAGACATATCATAAGAATGGGATTTCTGCTGAGGCATAATGGGAAAAAAGTTTTTTACCTTACTTTGAATGTTTTCTCTTACAGATGTATTTGAACTACCTGGCCAACTATGTTCCCAATGCGTGGAACTATGAGCATGGCTGTAGCCACTGTGATGATGATGTGCTGGACTTTTCTCAGTTAAATGTAGGTGCTTCAGACTGTCTTTTTTTTGTCTATTTGCCATCCCTTTTTTAGTCTGCTTTTAAATAGCTGCTCTGGAAAGTTTGTCTTCAGTCTCTCTTCTGGACACAGGAAAGGATGACACATACAGCCTGTCTCCCAGCATCAACCACCCATCTATCAATGACTGTTTAGACAGTAGTAGAAGGGCGCAGATTTTCTTTTTTTCTACTTTTTTTGGTATTTCATCAGATAAGCAAGACTGTTGATGTTATGCTGTCTTTCCGGTATGTGCCCATTCTCCCTTTTGGACCATTTTAAACGAGCATGTGCAAGGAGAACTACTTGGGCAAGAGGAAGCACTGTACAGCTGCTTTGCAGGATATGGCTTTTGAGGTTTTCAGAAGGGCTCATTTAAAGGGGTGTCACTGTCGACCAGCCTGTCTTTTAGCGGGCTTCTCAGTGTGGGTTTTATCCACAATAGTGACTTACAGTGGTTGCACTGAAAATTTGTCACAGAGTTCAACTGTGCAACATATAGCCAGCAGGAATGGCAGGCAATAGGAAATGTCTATTGCTGTGTGGTTACATCTGTCAAGGATTTTGCCAAATTCTACTTCTTTCTCTGTGAGAGCAGCACTAAAACCAACAAAAGATCTGAGTTCACCTTTATTCATTTTTACCTGAAAAATAGTTTGGGGTAAACTTGTCCACTGTGCAGCCAAATATGTTTTCACTGTTCACTAACATTAGAGTCTTCACACTACACAAAATAATTTACTGTAATCCTACAATTGGAGCTGATTCAATACAAACCGAGCTACATGAAAGGGCATCACTGTGAAAGCTGCTATTGGTGACCTTTCACAATGAATGCAGAAAACCGTGCTCCAACTCAATAATAAGCACGTTAGAAAGGATATTCATTCTGCCATGCCCCTTTGTTTATTTGGGACAGAGACTGGTGGAAGATCAGGTCATGTGGAAAGTTTGGTGATATTATCCAGGCCTTTCTTGTGGGGTAAACCCAATTTGCAGGCAGGACTTGTTGGTTCTTATTGTATTTGTGTACTTAAGCCCTGCAATGACATTGAGAGTTACACCACCAAAGACTCAACAATCCAGACACTTTTTCTTTAATGATGTCTCTTGTGTTGCTTTTCTCTACCATAAGAAATGCTTTAGTTTAGCTCTTTGTCCTCTTTTTGCATTTCTGTCTCTCTATTGCTCTTCTGTAACAACTCAAGCTCACTGGCTTGATGGATGAGCTCCCCTTCTGGTGCCTAAAACACAGTCACTGCGGAACTTGCAAATTAGATGGTTCGGCTCGGATCCCTTTTCATCATTGGCCCAGACCTTTGCTATGAACTGGTCAAAAGGATCAAAAGTCCAGACTGAGCTGTGTGGGCTGGAGCTGAGTGTCATGGGAAAGTCTGTCCTCCTCTCTTCTATTTTGCTGATTTTTTTTTCTTTTTCTTTTTTCTTTCCCCAACTTTCTGAGGAATAATTTTGTCCTCATGTTGGCAATGTGTTTGATGACCTCCTGGAATTTTATTAAATAACTACAGTACTAATCAAGTGGCTGGGACTGTAAAATTTAATGCACAATGTGTTGAAATGCATTAACTACACATTTAAAATGTCGAAACCAGGTCAACACTCTGTGAAGATAATAATTAAGGCACATTGCTGAATTAGAATCACATAAATAAAGTTAACACAATGGCAGCTGTATTGGCTTCATTGTTCACTGATGTAAGAACTGGAATGTCAAAATCATTCATGATTTATGTTAAACAAGTTCTCCACTGCCAAGAGAACTTGTGTAAAATATAAATAATTTGTCTTTTCTCTAATCTAAACAGGAGTATCCCAACGTGCTGGTTGGAGTATTCATTGAGAAGCCAACTCCATTTCTTCCTGAATTCTTCCAGCGACTGCTGACCCTGGATTATCCAAAGGATAAACTCAAACTTTTTGTTCACAACAATGTGAGTACATGCAGCTGCTCAGAAGTCCTCCCCCCCAGATCTCTACACGGCTCCTTATACAGTATGTGGTGTCTGTTAATCCATTAATATTGGCTCCCTGCTCAGGAGGTTTACCACGAGAAGCACATCCAGAGGTTCTGGGAAGAGAACAGGAATGTGTTCAACAGTTTCAAAGTTGTGGGACCAGAGGAGGTTTTGAGTCAAGGAGAGGCCAGAAACATGGGCATGTATGTATAATTACTATAAATCTATCATTTTTCAGAATCTTTACTTTTTAATGTAAAATAGATTAAAGGATGCTATGGGGTTTAGAAGGAAAGCAGGATATTTTTTATTGTAACTGACAAGTAACTACCGTATCAGCAATGCAGCGCCTCTCCATTTCACCGTCAGTGAGTTCATAGTGACTGGTGTCTGCAGATGGAATAAATTCAAGACTGCTACTCTTATTACACCAAAAGCCTCATATGCAATCCTGAAAATATGTAAAAATGAAATCTTGACTTAATAAAAAAACTTGTCAACTATAAGGAAAACACTAGATATGCAATGTGCTAATATAAAAAAATAAATGCTACAGAGAAAGATTGCAAATCTGTTCACAACAATTCTAGGACCATTTTCTGTAGACAGATATGAAAAAGTTAAACTTTGCAAAAATCCACAATGTCATGTTTGATGGCACTTCACACCAAAATTCAGTCTTATCCCAAGTGTAAAGCATGGTGGAGGGAGCATCATGTTTAGTGCTGCAATTCACCTTTAGGGCCTTAAGGCACTAAGAGAGCCAATCTTTACAGACTTAGAGAGCAAAGAATTTAAAACTGTAAAAAGAGTCTTTACTTAGGAGAGGCTGGGTGATGCAAAGCACACAACAGAACATCAGCAACAGAATGGTAGAAAATTCTTTTTTGTGAATGGCTAAATGACTAACCTGATTAAGATGCTGTAACATGAGCTGAAGAGGGTTGTTCAATCAATACATCCCAGAAATATCAAGAAATGGTTATGTAAGGAGTACTGTTCCAAAATGTCTCCACATAGTTCAGCAGGTCTCATAAGCATCTACAGAAAGCATCTGATGGAGACTATAGCTTACATAAGGAGGTTGTTCAAGTTGCCAAATTATATAGAGTAAACAAGGGTTTACACACACACACACACACACACACACACACACACACACACACACAGGTGTAAGCTCTTTCCCTTTTACTCTAATACTTTTAGGCACAGCATGCCTGGAAGCATTGGTCAGGCCAGCCCTATAATGAAGAAGTCTAAGGTTTATTAGGACTCTCTAATTTTCTGAAATCGCCTTATCCACTGGAGGTTTAAAGACAGTGAGAGCCTGACTCCCACCACTGAAAATTACACCTTACACTTTGAAGCTGATAAATCTAAAACTGTGACAGTGATTAATTCCAAGCCTTTTACTGACCGTAATCAGCTCTGGGTTGGAAAACAAGCCACTATTTTCTCTGCCATGTCTGTGTTTTGATTTCATTAGGGACCTTTGCCGTCAGGACGCCACATGCGACTACTACTTCAGCATAGATTCTGATGTCATGCTGACCAACAGACAGACGCTGAAGCTCCTCATTGAGCAAAACAGGTAATCACACAGTAACTGGAATAGAAGCCACAATGGAGTCTGTTCAGATCTTCTTGGTAGCCGTTGTGATCATCGAGCCATTTAGTTTATCCCGCAAGTCGCTAACCCGCAGGAACATTACAGCTGAGTGAATGAAAGTTTTAAAATAGGCTGCTCTGGCTTCCTGTTTTTCCCTGGCCACATGGAAACAGCAAAAGAGTCTACTGAACTAACCCTGAAGTGCCACTTTGCATTATACAAAAAACAAACATGCAACTTCTTTTTGGCCTTCTTAAGCTCGTGAGCTTAAAGAAACTTTCCCATAAACTAGATGTCACTGTGGCTGTGGCATGGTATTGTGACTGGCGGCATGCAAAGCAAAAGCCTTTCACGGATATTTAAAGGCAGCATGGGAATTCTCAGTTGGCACAGGGGTTGTGGGAGGAAGTCCAATCTATCTTAACCAAGAAAGTTTACCATTAGCATACTGTAGCATCCATATGAAGCCACACGGTGATTTATGGTTCTGTTAGGTTGCTAAAGTTTTCCCAGTTTTTTGTTTTTTTTTAATAGAAAAAAAAGTATAGTTATTTGAATTGCATCCAACATGATGTACTGGTGTGGCTTGCATCGTGGTTTTCTGTAATCTCTTTCTGACTTGGCAGTAGAATATAAAGTATGCTATGCCGCCAGAGTTTGATCTTTTAGATTCAGATTTTACCCTGAAGTAGCCCAGTGTGATACAGTACGTGGTTGCCTGGCTGGGAGATTTCACTGAGTTTTTAGCTGCCCTGACAGAATCACCATCACTCCATTCTGTCTCCCACTTTCCAACAGAAAAATAATTGGCCCCCTTGTCACTCGTCACGGCAAGCTGTGGTCCAACTTCTGGGGAGCCTTGAGTCTGGATGGTTATTACGCCCGCTCCGAAGATTATGTTGACATTGTGCAGAGAAAACGCGTGTAAGTCACAAGAGCAATAAGGGTAAACAACGTTATGGCTTTGCATTTCATGGGTCACAAACCAAACGTGGGTACTGGATCTCTGAGCATGTCCATAACTATGAATAAATCTGCTGCCATTGTGCTGAAACAATTTTCCTTCATGTTTAGCCACAAACAACAAGACACATTATGAGCCTTAGCCTCCCAAGCGTATGTGAACAGTCAGTAAAGCTAAAATGTACCTGAACAGTGATTTGATTATCAAATACTGAGATGTGAGAAGTACTGGAGTGAAGTTGACCTTTTCTTTTTGACTGACTTTGCTTAAAAATAAGTTAAAATTGCATTAAGATGGCAATATTTTACCACACAGCTCTCTCTACAGACACTCACACACATATTGTATGAATGCATTCCAAGAATTCAAATTTTGATGGTTAAAAGCACTTTATATCATGTTGTTTCTAGGGGTCTGTGGAACATTCCTTTCATGGCTCATGTATACCTTGTCAAGGGCAGTGCCTTAAGGAATGAACTGAAAGAAAGGAACTACTTTGTTCTGGAGAAACTGGACCCAGATATGGCTTTGTGTAGAAATGCCAGAGAAATGGTAAGAAGGCACAACCTCCATCTTTAGGGATTCATGTCACAGCATTACTGGCCATAAAATATTATTATTACTTTAACAGCAAGAATGTATGAGGGCATGGTAACTTTAGGTATATTTATAGTAGCACATAAATTCTATATACATGTAATGAAAAGATTCACCAGAGTTAGTTTGAATATGCAATGAATTTGCACCTAACAAAAGTCAACAGCTCAACGGAAACCAAAGACTGGCAAGTATGAGTGTTTGAAATGTCTTTTTCAGCGAGGCATGACTGTTCTGTGTTTATAGTGTCTCTTTGGTGCATTAAGGTTCTCTGCTCCACTTGTATCCCATCATTCTTTAGTTTCTTTTAACCTTTGCCATGACCACAATCGGTAAAACCAGTGCCTGGCTGGCCACCAGACAAAAAATGGGCTGTTCCTGTTATGGGTTTCTCTTTCTCTTCACTTGCAAACACGTTACGTAGTCTTGCTTTCGTGTCACCTGCACTCAGCACTTGGCTGCTACCGTGTCGGATTCAAACTTGGTACACGTTGTTTGGTTTGCTTGGTCTGTTCCCCCAGCATGCATTGCTCCCACGTTAACCTACAAAAACATCAGCTTCAGAGGGAATCTTGCTACTTTTTCATTGCAGGCGCGTTTCCTCTCCTCCTGAGTTCCTATGTATGTGACATACTTCCTCTGTCACCCTGTCTTTTATTTTGAAATCATTCATGTCACCTTATTTACATGATGCTTCTCCTTTATTTTAGACCAGTCACAGAGAAAAAGACTCCCCTTCTCCGGAATCATTCCATATGCTCAGGCCCCCAAAGGTTTCCATTTGTTTTGATTATTCTGCTTACTGAAACATCCATTTCCAATGGGTTAGCACTCAGAAGCTGATCTGAGCTATGGTTCATTTCATGTAGTAAACAAAGTTTTCAGTATGCAAAGTATACATAGACATTTTCACCATTGGAAGTTTCATGATCATGAGTTTATAATGTATGTTTTCCAAGTTGGGGAATTGCAAATTCCTATTCAATTCTTATTGAGTTTTGCTGCCTGTTTTCATGCATAAGAAATTAAGATGACTGGCAGCTCTTTGGAAATTGATGTTGACTTTTCTTGTGATGAGTTTAGGCATAAAAGTCTCAGCTAGACAGAGAAAGACTCATGTTCTGTTCTGTTTTCATGCTTCCAAGAGGAGATCACGGAGGAGACAAAAGCTTGGAGAGTTAGTTCACACGCAGTTCCCCTGTCCTGATGCTTTACCCCGAACATCCAAACCCTGCAGCACACACATGTTACCAGCTGCTCTTTCTAAAGACACTGACTAATCTCAGACTAGGCTCAAACAATTTCTTTTTTTTTTCCCCTCCCCCCCCACTCATGCTAAACATCTGGTCCAAATCACAGTTTTCACAGGATGTATTGCACATTAGCAATTTGGAAACTCACCAAAGAGATTGAAAAACCATTCTTAATTTTTTATTCAGTTTCATCAAACACAAAGCCTAGTCTGATAGTGAGTCCAACCACTCCTACACAGCGCCCTCCCCACGCTTCACTGTAGAGGGAATATCATTCCTGGATATGCTTTGTCCCAACCTCCCCAGCACCCCTCTGTTCCTGTTCTCCCACTCCTCTTCTCCTCTCCTGCCCCATGATACCCTGTTCCCAGTCCTCTGCCACCCTCCCCCAACACCCATAAATAATCTAAGATTATTTATATGACATTTGTCTGTTTGAATGTAGATTCAATAATGATTTCAGTGTGTTTAAGCACACTTAAATCCGACTTGATTCGCAGTTTGGTGCAAATGAAGCTTTTACTCATTTGCCACAAGTATCAGCTTGTCAGTTTTTATTGCCAGCTTTAACCATTGATTAGTATTCATGTGTTCTAGAACTGCATGCACAATGATTATGTAGACAAGTAAATCTTGTTTGTGAGAAATCAGAGATCTTTTTCTTCTCAAACTTTTATGAAACTTACTCAACTTTTTCCTGGTTGCTGCAGGGAGTCTTCATGTACATAACCAACC
>VUQK01011018.1:0-13581 GCA_015106715.1 Bujurquina vittata | reverse complement strand
TATATACAGTGATAAAATACACCTTTTAAACAATAAAGTTCCTGCCATCAGTAATAATAAAGAAATTGAGAGTGATTCTTTTTTATTATTATTGAAATGGTCAGATCTTCTTGTTCTACAGCTATTGCTGCTGATCTGTAATGCGCGACCACAAGCTTCTTTTCCATATAAGTGTCAGCATATAAATGAAGGACAGAGCTTCAGGATGGCATGGCAAGCATATCCCTGTCTGTCATACCTGCATGTTGGTGTCCCAAACCAACACTGTGGAAACAAGTGCAGTCCATGACCCCCTCTCCAGCTGGAACTTCTCCTGCGAGTCTTTTGAGACAACTCTACATTGGGTTACAAAGGTATCGCTTCGTTCCTCCCTTATTAACATGCTTATATTATCTCAGCCCTTATATGCTACAGGAAGCTTGTGCTGTTTTTGCACAGCTACTGCTGTCACTTGTAAGTTTAATCTCTGAGGGGATAACTAACTTTTTGGTTTTATTATTACTTTTCTTTTACTAAATGTTGTGGATGTCCCATATGGTCTACATTTACACTTGCTAAGGTCTGATTACAGTGCTAGTAAAGCCACTCCAGATTGGGGTGGGGAGTCCGTTGTGTTTTTCTTGTGCTCTTATATATTGTATTCCACACTTCACACCTTCCTTTTTTCTGTTAAGACTAAATTAGTACAACTTTGTACCTACTTTTATATTATTTTCATCTTCACTTGTAATTGACTTTTTTAAGATGCATCTCTTACATTTATGCATACTACATTTACTCTATCCTTTGTTAGACTCTTTTGAAATGTTTCCGTTTAAAAAAGAGCGACACAAAGTGAGACTGAAAATGAAAGAGGGGAGTCTTGTTAAAGGCAAGTTAAATCACTCACAAAACAGCAGCACATCTGTAAAATTAATAGAAAAGCTTTTCATAACAGGGTGCCGTCTGACATGCTGGCAGTCTGCCACCTATCACCAGAGTGTCCTTATTACCTCTGACATATTAGATGTGATGTGTTCTGTGACTCTGGTAATAAACTAGAACCCCCCTACATTCACAGTTTCTACTGACAGGTCCACATCATCAATATGTTCTATTTGATCCTGTCTCAGCCTCTTTCTCCTGCTGCCATTCATTTAAAAAGGACAGATGGTCCAATAGGTGAGCACTAGATTTACGGATGAGATGTCGATGATACGCACACATATTTTGTCTTATTTTCCGAATATGGGTTTTAACCGTATGCAACCCATTTAAATTTGTCAACGTGTGTATCTGTCTCACTTTCCTTTTCATCAGTCGTCGAGTGAACACTTCCCATCAGCGAGCTGTCTATTTGACACAGATCTCCTTTTGCCGCAACGTCAGAAGCAAGACAGGGCCTGAGCAGGGCAGTGGGACCTGGTAAAGATTTGTCAGACTGGTCGAAAAGGAAAACCTGCGCACAGGCCAAGCTTAAGATGATTTATAGGGCTTATTTCTGAGAATGGTAAAGTGAAATTAATCATGTTCCCACCTGACATCGCTGCTCAGCAGTGATAAATGACAAGCTGCCAGGGATAGACAGTGAGCCATCCATGTAGCGCCCGCCGATGTGCTCTTTCCTCAGATAGCCTGACCTGGGGTGCTGCTTTGCCAGATGCCCCCCATGGATGGCCAGTGCCAGGCGCACAGGGGCCAAGCCTCTCTCCTCCCATTGTAATCCCCCCGCCCCCAGCTGAGTACCCATGCAGGGGCCTAATGACTTGGGGACAGGCTGCCAAGCAGATGGAAAGTGGAACAGGGCTTACCCCATCAGGTAACAGTGCTGTCTGACGACGGGCCCTCTGATGGCCACAAACTAAGTTATGTGTTGCTTCTGCGAACAGAAAGGACAATGTGTATTCATGTTATTCAAAGTGGGAAAGGTAAACTCAAATGTGTGTGGAAGCTAGAAGCCGTGTTTTTCAAAATTACTTTCTTCACACGTGGAAAAACGTGGCAAAATTTACATAGGTATAATTTACTGCACACCTGTCATGGGATTTTGACTAAAATGAGGTGTGAATAGAGCTCTCTTCACAGCAAACATTTCAAAAGGCAAAGAAATGAAATTGACGGATGTATTTGGTGACAAATTCATTTTGGCTGCAGTCCACTTAGAGGAAGTCCAGGTATTGTGCCTTATTGGAACATTCAACAGATCTGAGCCATTGCCACTGTTGTTAATAACAATTGTGATTTGATGCCAAAACAATAGAAGTTACATCTGTGGCATGGTCGCGTTTGACCCAGTAGAAATCACTTTGGTGATTATTTATACATGGTAAATTATGCTATGCCATAATGAGAAAAAAAAAGGGAAAATAATAATGAATTCATTCATCATATATGAATGTTACATAATATTGATAGAACTGTTTAATGCCAAGAAAGTGCACTGACTCCAATTTTAATGTGCAGTGTGAACGTGCAGTTATCTTCACCACAGACACACACACATGTCCTGTCTCTTGGTTGCACTGCAAGGCTTGTGCTTAATTGCTAACATGTCACTGCACACCTGGAAAACCTGTAATGCCATAATAAAGAAAAATATCATATTGCATATGGATGTTGCGCAATATTAATAGAACTGTTTAATGCCAAGAAAGTGCATTGACTCCAATTTTAATGTACAGTGCACATATGCAAATGTTTTCATCTCAGACACACGCGCGCACACACACGCGCACACACACAGACGTCTCTTGTCTCTTGGTTGTGCAGCACGGCTTGTTCTTGATTTCTTACATCTCACTGCACACCTGGCACAATTGACACCCACACAAGCACAAACGCAGGCACCCACTTTATTGGAGATGACACTTGATGTGGGATTGTTAAAATAAAGTGTTGTTTTTGGAATTTAAACTGACTTTTCTCCTTCTTTGTATAAGAAAGTATGAAAGTAAGTCCATCTTATCCTCGGCCGGATGGTTTCCCAACTTTGTAAAAGTTGTCTGAGGTACTTTGAACAACAAAGCAAGTATGTGCTGTACTTACTGTACCTATCAAATAAAATAGTGTGTGGCAATATATTATATACAGCTTAAATATATAACTATTTCTGGTGGTGGTTAATGATTTCTAAATCAGGTCACATTTGAACTGTGGATAGAAAGACACACAAGTATAAAAATTAAGCCCAGAAAAATCTGAAAGTTGAGGAAAACTGTGGAAAATCTTATTTTTTTGTTTGGTCACACAAGAGGACAACCTAAGGGTGGTAGTCCTATTGTGTATTATACAACTTGATATCTAATTTTTTGACAGCTCTTTCTGTGCCCATACTTGGCCTTGATCTTAATTAATTTTTCATTACTGAAATTCTCATAAAGACCAAATACTTTCTCTGTTCGTGCATTTCTTTCCGGCAAAAGAACTACTTGCAACGTGTCCTTGAAAAAAAACATTGTATTATGTGAACACAATGATAGCTACATAAACAGCATGCCTGATTATTTAATTATAAATGTTTTATCTCTGCTTCTGTTTTAGATGGACCCTGTAGCCTGACTTATATGATGTCGCTGACTATTAGGAGCAGCATTCATCCACATGCTCACCTCAAGTTTTTTTGTTTGGTATACAGCATTTATCTGGACATTCAGAGCATGGCAAACAATTCCTCCCTCATTAATGTCAGCAATGACACTACAACATTGGTTGTGGCTATTATTTCCCATAAGTCAGGTTAAGCTATTTATTGCCCTGAACAATAATGTAGACATTAGGGGCCTTTGATTGAATGTCTGTGTTTCCCTGTTGTTCTGTTTAGACGTGCATGTGCACATGAAAAATGACTCCCCTGAAAACCCCAAAGCAGTCACCTATGGCATGATTTCACTCTCTCCCATGAAAATAAATAATCTTTACCCTTGACAGCAACATAATTAATAGTGATGTTTAGCAGGTCCATTTCAACGGACCCACTTAATCTAATTTTGTTTCCACTCCACGATTTGTAAATTACGGCAAAATGACGCGCCATTTACCACTGTCTGTGTCTGCGACAATGGCAATTTTTCTTCCTGTGTAATTCTCTCTTTTTGTGGCTCTCTTAGCAGAGGATTTTAAAAAAAGAAACACTCATCTCTTCTTTGCTCTTCCTCCCCCCTCCATTCTTCCTCCTTCTTCCTCTACTTTTCCTTCAGCTGCTTTCCAACTCCCTTACTCCCCTCTCTGCTTTTCTGTCCAATTTAGCGGCATTCTAAGCCGCTGAGACCCTCCAACACATTAGCTGTTTTACAGCTTCCCCAGAACACATTATGAGCACTGATCTAAAATGTCAGCACTACAAATGCCTTGTCCACATTCCATTATTTGCCACTAAATGTTAAGCGTTTATATTCACACAGTGTTACATTGACATTTCAGAACAAGAAGCGAGAGTGTTGCCGTGTGACTTTGCGGCACCATTACATATCATTTGTGAACATGCTAACAAATGACAATCATCCAGGTGTCCAAAGACCTGCTTGCCTTTGTTCACTGTCCAGAGTATTGTCAGAAAAAAAAATACTTGATATGATAGAGTTTTCTATTCATAAAAACATCTCTCGTGAAGTACTGACGGGGAAAAGGTTACAGCAGCTTCCGAAAACTGGAGACATTTAGCTTCAAATGTCACAAAAGAATATTCTGCTTAATAATAAGCCATGAAATGAAAAACCTGTGAAACATGACTATGGAAATGTTTGCAATTACTCAGCATGAAGTTGCAAAAAAAAAAAATGTATATCACTCAAAGGGGTTATTTTCTAATACGTTTACTTGATATTTTGTGACACTGCAGCATTCAGTTTTACTTGATGCTGACATTTTCAGACTTGATATATGCAGAGTGGATTCTCTTTATCTAGTCTATGGACTAGTTTCTACTTCTTGGACATCGTAATATGGTGCAAAGTGTATGGAACCTTGCCAAAGAAAAACGGAACAAAAAAAGGACTTTGTCTTGCCTTCTTCTTTTCTAAGAGAATTAATGAGGCAAAGCAAAATGTTTAAACAAACTTCTTAGCTCCAAAGGAGAGCAGGGGCCTGACCTGACTAGCATTCACAATGTCAGCTAGGTGGACTGTCATTTTACACTTGCCACAGAGGACTGATGAAGCCTGACAAATGCCACTGAGCAAGAAAAAAGAACACGGAAAAAAGAAAATACAATTAGCAGGCTCATTGGATGGGGCAGAGGTACTCATTTATTTAAACTGCTGTGTGACAGCTACTAGCTGGTGTCTTTGAATTTCTGTTTTCTGCTCTAAGTGTGCCGCTGTCTTTGCGTGTAATATATTTGGATCTCAGCTATTTAGTTGTGCTAATATGAACTTATGAACTGCTTCATGTACTTTAGTTGATAACTGCTTTTATTCTCTGCCAGAAGTGGCCACACAGTTTGGCAACATTCAATCCCCACATTAGGCTCCATAATGAACAATTATCTAAGTGAGACATGCATTGGGGGGGAGCAGCTTCTGGGAGGGATAACTAGGGTTGTAGAGAACAGTGATTGATTGAGTATCTTGCGGCCAATTCCTCCATGACTTCCGTGTTATCAAGTGACAGCAAGAAGAAAATCAGTTTATGTGAGAAGGCTATTCCCTGAGAGAGCAGGAAAGAGAGAAAATTAGAACAAAAAAAGACAAAAGACTTTAACTGAAGAATGAGGTTAGACAAAGAGGGTAGGAGAAAGAGAAACTGAGAGGGAGAGAACACAAAATATGTTTTCCGTGCAACCGTGGCAGACAGCGATGATGAACACTATGTATTGATTAGGTGGAGCAACCTGTAAAACGAGGTCCTTGTGAGCTATGTGGCTATAGTACTGTAAATGGCTTCACGAGAAATGTTCGGCTGCTGTTTTGTTTCCAGCCAGGGTCAGAGGCAGCAGCCACGCTGCCCTGGTTGGAAGGAAAAATAAGTATTTCCATAGAACACTACTTTGGACGACTTGGAGAGACAGGCTTCTTTGTATACTTGTTTGTGTGAGGCGTATGAGGGTTGGGATCCACTGTAGTCAGGCAATCGGGTGATGTCTCTGAGGGACTGTGAAGCGGCCAAGCAAGAGTCTGCTGAGGTGTAAACATGAAACAAAAGGAAAATTTGTCAGAGCTGAAGTGAAAAGAAGGGAATTACTCCCTTATGCTGAACCCCCTGCCTTCCGGCTTTTTTCTCCCACGCACAAACACCTTGTCAACTTCAACATACGTTGAGCAATACAGAAAATAACTTAAAGGATGCCAATAATGGCGCTACATTTACAAATGCTGCTTAGCTGCTTATTGCGATGGGATAAACCAGCGTGGAAATATGGCACTCAGGAGATGCAGGATCAAAGTATACAGTCTGATGCATTTATCATGGAAATTCTTGATTATCGAGGAGAAAAAGAAGAGCCAACTCACTACAGTACCTCACTTCACCCAGTTTTCAACACTCTCACACCCAGCTGATGACTTCAAAAAAATAAATGTTTGTTTAGATTTAAGTATAAATGAAAATTATTACAGGATGGAAAAAAAGTTAGCAAAGCAGTTGGAGTCCCGATGATGGTAAGAAGTAGGGCAGGACACCCCACCCCCACCGCCCCCATCCCACCCCCAAGGTTTAGAGGCTGGCAGTAGCAGAGATGAAGCAGATGGAGACTTGGATGAGGCTTTGTGAGTGACCATGGTGAGGTGGTGTGCACAAATGAGAGTCTGAAAGACTGAACGACAGAAGACCACTGAGATTAAAAGCAACTGGAGAAGTGGTTGATGGGCTTACAGGAGGTGGGCAAGAAAATGACTGGACCAGGGTGATGAGTTTGACAGCGCGGGAAAGCAGAAGTGTTTTAGTGGAAGAATAGATTTGAAGAGCCAACGCCCAGGCAGACGAATGAATACAGATCTTCTTTATTAAACGTACAACAGTATTGGGTGGGCTAGCAGTATTTTCAGCATCCCGAGTCTTGAGCTGCTTTTTTGTGAGTGAAGTTTCCTGAAGTTTGGTGAGTCCTTGATTTTGTTTTTTCCTTTCTTTCTGTTTCAATTCAGTCTTTTAAAGCTCTGGGAAATCTTAATGAATTACTCTGGGTGATTGCGGTTTACAGACTGTTAGTTAATTTGATTAGAAATCCAATCCCTGTGTCTTAAATTTTGGTTGGAGGCTACCATGTTTATTTACAATTGGATATGGTCTCTGGCTTTAAATAAATCACTTCTGTCTCATTTAAGGAGCTTGAGTTAATGTACTAGTACTATTCTCTCTCCCCAAATATCCACAATGATTGACTCACGCAGATTGAAGTTATATTAACAGACTGTTTTACATGTCCCATGGTTCTCTTCTTACAGTGGGGCTCCTAATCCAGCCCTTTAGGTGTCTACTTATGTGCTTTTATGGATGATGAAGCCAACACTGAGCCCACGTCTATGGCACCTACAGCCTTTGCATTTTTCCATTTGCACTTCCTTCTTCGGTACAGCAATACACAATTTTTACACAAAAGCCTTATATAATGAGAGCGAGAGAGGTTTCTATTATTTATTCAGGTGGAAATGGTTTTTCAAAAGCACCCGACGCCTCCTTGCATTTTGGTCTTCTCAGTTGCTATCTCTTCTGTGTTTCGCCATCTCATTCTCTATTTCTTGGGTGATGTGCATGTTGTGTGGCATGTATGCATGTGTATTTCCACAACAATGCTCAGAACAAAACATAGAGCCCCTAGCATTTCAATTAGGCTAGGTCCCTCTCCTACCATGCAGCCGTCTCCTTAAATGAATATTTGCACAGTATTGATTAGCATTAAACCCACAGCGGTGTCTTTCATTTGCATGGAGCAGGCAAGGAGGATCATTGGGGAAAAATAATAAATGACATTAGCCATGAAAAAGGGGGAGAAGGGGGGGGAAGTTATGGGATGCAAGAAAAGAGATGGAATCTAGGTTGCGTGGGTGGTGGCAAAGATATCAAAAAATCTTTTCTCTCAACAGGGTTTTCCTTAATAATCCAACCATTATCTTGTGTTTCTCTGCTCACCATTGGGCCTCAGACTACCATGCTTTGCGATCTGGCCCTCATCAGCACAGACAGCCAGATAGAGAGAAGAAGCAGTGAGGCTGGCAGAAGTGTAAGGGGTTGCAATGAATGGTTGGCCGGGCACCTCACTGTAGGATACCAGAGAGATAATAATGTGTGGAGGCAAGCAGGAGTCGTGTATGTCTTGCAAAAGAATAATTGCTACCCTTTCAAGAGCCATTTCTTAATTGGCCTGGCTGTTGTTGAGGGGAACTTGGAGAGGAGACAAGTGAGAGAAAGACTGAGAATAAGACTAAGAGAAAGAGTCAGAAGAGGACATGGAGAGAGGAGACTAAAAGACTCCTGCCCGCAACTCATTGTGTGCGTGCATGTGTGTACATCTATATGTCAGGGGGCGGTGCAGGTGTTGCTAAGCCTTCTCTACCTTCTCTGCACCTCTGTTGCCCTGGGAGCAGTAGTCATGGAGCTGTTCTTCAACCAGGAGATATTTCACACACACACACGCACTATTGCGCACATCGACTAAATGCATGCAGGCTGACAGCAACAGAAATGTTAAAAAAAAAATAAAATAAAGCACACCAAAACAACTAAATACACATGGCACACACTGCACTGTACTATGATTTTTTGACAGAGCTTGCGGTTTAAGAGACATTTATTTATTTATTTACAGTACTGTGCAAAAAGTCTTGAGTCACCCCTCATTTTGCTTCCAAGGAGCCAGACTGTAATGTTTTTAAAGTGGTCTTCTTCATTAGTTCTGCAGGCTTTCTGAAGGTCCTTCAAATATTTTCTTTGTACATTGGCTGTGTGTTCACTCATTTTCAGTCCAGTCCTTGTACCTGACCATTTTCAGAGGAATTTTTATTTGGTTTTTTTGAACTCAACACTCTTCTCTGAATCATTCAGGCACAAAAAAGGAGCTAACTAAAGGGAACAAACAGAGGTGTTTGTAGACAAAATAGAAAACTTAGCAAAAACTGACCTTTAAATTGGAGTTAAAATGTAGGCACGTATTAAAGGCCTATTACAAAATGCATAATTTGTTCCCATTTCTTTAGCTGAATCTATGAAACATGCCAAAGACAACACAGTTCAACAGGCATAAAACAGTATTTTTGAACCAAAAAAGGTGATTCCCAGACAGCAGATAAACGCTGTCTGAAAGTCATATCCTTAGGAAATAGGGAAAATCCAGCAAAGATCTAGCACAGGACCTGAGAGATGCATCTCAGCGTTCAGCTGATCTGTCTGCAGTTATCTGAAGCTTCATCTGAAACGGTCTCAGTGGAAGAGTGGCTGTCAGGAAGCCATTGTTAAGGAAGGGAAACGGGGAGAAAAGGCTGAGGTATGCCAAATTATACTGGACTCAAAATTAGTGGTGACGGGTTTTATGGCATGTTGAATCAAAATTTTTGGTTCCAATCATCGTTAGTATGTACAGAGGATGTCAGGAGAGAGGTACAACAGTGAGTGCATGCAGCCATCTGTAAACCATGGTGGAGGCTCTGTCATAGTTTGGAGCTGCATTTCAGCAAGTGATTTTGATCCACCATGCAGTACCATCTGGAAAGCGTCTGACTGGCACAGCCTTCATTTTTTTCCAGCATGACAATGATCCCAAACACGCTGCCAGTGCAGTAAAAACATACCTGGGTAGGGAAATACACAATGGAAGGCACAGTCATGGGTTGGCATCCCCAGAGCCCGGACCTCAATATTTTTGAAGAAGTATTGTACAGTATGGGATCGTATTGACAAAGAATGGAAGAAAAGGCAGCCAACATCCAAAGAAGAGCTTTGAATGTCCTTCAAGACTCCTGGAGAACAATTACTGAAGACTACTTAAAGAAATAGAAGAAAGCTGCCTAAGAGAGCTCAGGCTGTGTTGAAGAATAAAAGTGGTCAAACAAAATTTTGACTTTCAAGCTGATTAGAATTGTGCAAACTCTATTTTCGCCTTATACTGTATGCTGCATTTCCATGTGTGTTTGCATGTGTTTCAATAAATTTGTCATGGTCCTGGGTTTTAGACCCAGGGGTGTACCCTGCCTCTCGCCCTTTGACAGCTGGGATAGGCTCCCGCCTCTGCGCGACCCTGAAAAGGACAAGCAGAAGAAAATGGATGGACGGGTGGATTTCTGTTCATTCCCTGAGGGCTCATTGTTTTATTCTTTCACGTGTTTATGAGTTTATTTTCCAGTGCTTCGTATTGGCTCCTTGTTGTTTTTGCTATCCACGCCCTCAGTTCTTAGTTTTAGTTACAGATAACAGTTCCCGTTTGTATTTCCTGCGTCTGTTAAGTTCCTGTTTCTGTGTTAGATATTTTCCTGTTATGTTGGTTCCTGTTTTATTTTGGTTCCCTTTGTCGCTCGTGCTTGGCATTTAGTTATACTTCCGTTGTCTTGTCCAGCATGATTAGTTTCAGCTCTGTTTGTTTTTCCCACCTGTTTCCCCTTCCCTCCTTACCTCTGTGTATTTAAATCCTCAGTGTGAGTTGCTTCTTTGTTTCGACACAATTTGTCTGCCTATGACATTACCTGTACATTACCTGCTTTGATTTGTGGACCTTTTTTTCTGTTTTTTTCTGCCTCTTGGACTTTTACTTGACCAGAATAAAGGTTTATTTTTGTTTATTTATGCCGTCATCCAAGTCTGCATTTTTGGTCTGCACTTACCCGACACGTGACAAAATTGCTGCATCTATAAAATATAAATAAATGAAGGGTCATATATATTTGCCCCAAAATATATTTATTTATCTATCTGCTACAACATGTTAAGTTTTAATTGTAATGTACCATAAAAAGAATTTCTTGAGTTCTTGAGCTTCTAAACTCCAGAAAACAGAATAACTCGATTATAAAAGATCGACTACAAATTCCAGATTATTCCGCGGTCATTCAGCCCTCAGGAGAGATGCATGTCAAAGCCTACCATAAATGAAAAGAAAAATTGAAAGCAGAAGTACTGTAAAATGTTTATGTCCTGTAGCAGCAACGGACCATGAAATATTTGCAGAAAGTTAATAAGGTTGGCAGTCAATACTATTGACATAACAATTAGTTATGAAATATGGATGTTCTGGCTTTCAACATAACCTTTATGGTTCTTGTTCCTTTCTACGTTTTTCTTCTTTCAATTTTGAACTGCAAAAAAGGCAGGACAGAACTAAGAGCAATATTTAATCTCTTGCAATCTCCTCAGTAACATGATAAATGTGATAAATTTTAAACTTCAGAACAGGAAATGCAGAGAGATGTTAAGACAGTTGTATGCATATGGAGTCCTACACTGTGCTCAAATTTGAAGCATTTTAATACTTTTTCATAAAAAATGACCCAATAAACCAATTAATTAATTTTAAGTGTACAAAAATGACAAGCTAAATGTAGGAGCTCATTTTTACATGACAAAGCAGGCTGACATTTTTTATTTGCCTCTTTAATTATTTATCTTTATAATTTTCCCCTTTTTATTCACTTCCTATTTTTCTGTTTTGGTCTTAATTTCTATTATGATTTATTCTGAAAATTAGGTTTGCAGTCATTCAAAGTGTTTTATCAGGTCAATTTTTTGAATTTGTTCTGATAAACATCACGTCTTGTTTGCACACAGTTGCCAGGCTTAGTTATAACACAAATGGCTGCCTTTGGACAGGAGATTGCTGGAGAACATAGGTGCTAAGGATCATGTGATCTCTGATGGTTGGCTGCTGTTGCAGGAAGTTACAGGATTTTTATGCATTTATCTGTAAAAATATAAAATTATAGCAGGTGTTGTTACATAGAAATCTCTGACTACCATACAACCATCACTTGTCCAAAACACTCTGACTTACCTGCAAGTGTTCAACTGCCCAAGCAATGCTTGTGTATTATACCTAAAGGTTTAGGCATTAAGCCATGGCCCCCAATTTCTTGAAAACCAAGGGATCAGTCTCTATGTCCATATTTGTCAAACTGAAAACACATTCCATCTATCACATGAACAAAATCAACAGTCCTGACCCATTATTTTCTGCCTCAGTTCAATAGTGATCTTCTCAGACAGCAATTTCTGTTGTTTTGGAGTGACACTGGCAATCCGCCAGTGGGATTTCTTATGTTGACACAGATGCAGAATTTCATAGCAAATTTAGGTTAAAAACTGAATCTGGTACAGTAATTTTATAAATCATATGACTAGTTTAATTAGCTGCAGTTATCACTGTTTATATACAGTGCTGTGAAGAAGTATTTGCCCCTTTCCTGACTTTTTGTTGTTGTTGTTGTTGTTGTAGGTTCATCGCACTTCTGTTTCAGATCAAAGAAATTTTAATGTTAAAATGCAGTTTTTGAATGATAGTTTAATTTATTAATGGGGGAAAAAGTTATCCAAACCTTCCTGTTCCTGTGTGAGAAAATAACTGCTCCCCTAAACCTAATAACTGGTTGTGCCGCCCTTGGCAGCAAGGACTGCAATCAAGCATTTGTGATAACTGGCAACGAGTCTTTCAGATTACTGTGGAGGATTTTGGCTCGCTCTTCTTTGCAGAATTGTTTTAATTCCGCCACATTAGAAGGGTTTTGAGTAAGAACAGCCTGTTTAAGGTCATGCCAAAGCATCTCAATATGATTTAAGTTTAGACTTTGACTAGGCCACTCCAAAATCATTTTGTTTTTAGCCATTCAGAGGTGGACTTGCTGGTGGTTTTCAAATCATTCTGCGTAATCCAAGTGTGCTGGAGCTTCAGGGCATGAATTGACAGCCAGATGTCCTCCTTCAGGATTTGCTGATAGAGAGCAGAATTCATGCCTCCATCAACTGCAGCAAGTCGTCCTGAAGCAGCAAAGCAGCCCCAGACATCACAATACCAACACTGTGTCTGACTGTTGGTGTGAAGTTCTTTTGTTTTATCTGTTAGTTTTATTCTAGATGTAATGGCATGTGAACCATCCATAAAGTTCAACTTTTGTCTCATCAGAACACAGAATATTTTCCTAGATGTTTTAGGGATGATCAAAATGTGTTTTGCCAAATGTGTTATGAGCCTTTGTGTTTTAGTCAGCAGTGGTTTTCTCATGGACGTCATTTTTGCCCCAGTCTTTTTCTAATTGTTGAATCATAAACACTGACCTTAGCTAACACAAGTGAGGCGTGCAGTTCTTTAGAGTTATTTTCTGACCTCCATGATGAGTTATCAATACACTCTTGGAGTAGTGTTGGTGGGCTGGCCAGTTCTGAGAAGGTTCCCCACTGGTCCACATTTTCTCCATTTGTGGGTAGTGACTCTCACTGTGGTTCACACGACTCCCAAAGCCTTAGACATGGGTTTGTAACCTTTTCCAGACTGATAGACGTTCATAACTTTGTTTCCTATCTGTTCTTGAGTTTCTTTGTCATGGCATGATGTGTTGCTTTTCGAGATCCTTTAGCCTACTTCACTTTGTCAAACAGGTTCTATTTAAGTGATTTCTTGAATAAACAGATCTGGTGTGACTAGTGAAATTTAACACAGTTTTTTTTTTTTTTTTTTTTTATTATTTTTTTTTTCAT
>VUQK01011014.1:0-10025 GCA_015106715.1 Bujurquina vittata | reverse complement strand
CCTTCCGCATTAACCCGCCCCCCCCCCCCCCATTAAAAATGCTACCAGAATTTGTCGGCACAGTCTTGCTGCAGAAATCAAACTATCCTCCGGTTCTCCGAGGATAAACTCAGATATTGTAGTGGGGATGCAGCCATTTCTCAAAAGGCAATTTCCTCACAATGGAGTCAGCCATTCTGATTTCTGGGGAAAGGCTAATATCATTTGAGGATAGCTCAGCTACACTTGATTAATTGTTATGGGAACAGGTAGTGATATGGCAATCTCATATTCACAGTACGGGAAGAGGCAGGGCCTATTTTTAGAGCAGGCAGTCACCAGGAGTCACATTTAACGAACATTCCTGCGCAGCAGGCAGAAGTCAGTGCTGTTGGTTATTTCTGATTAGAGTGAAGTTATTCTCTAATTTTCTCCAGTTTAACCACCCTCAGTGGCCTTGCGAACACAGGGAGGCAAGGTTTGTATTAGCTGTGGTATTCTAATTGATGGATGAGTTACTCTGACCAACAATAGTTTCCAAACAGGTCAGTCTGATCAGTCAGCAGCAGACACAGCGAGTTATCAAAGTGAATGGCCTCTTTAATATGGATGTTTTTTCTTGCACTCCTCCTCAGTTTATGTGCAGTAAACACAACTAACTAGTCAGACGCTTCTCCAGCACCATAAAAATTTCTTGACCTTGAAATTCACTGCTCACATCAGTGTGGTTTGATGGTATAGCTGTGTGCATTGATCTGTATATGTGTACAAATGATTCTTGTACCTTCTTTAAAAAAAAAGATGAAACATTTCTCCTTCATTTTTTTTTTATCCCTGCAGCTATCTGAAGGCAGCCGTGCACAGATGCTGATAAATGTGCACTCTCTGATTGAGAAGGGAAGCGTCAGAGTGCAATGCTATTACACACCGCCGCCCACTGTGTTTACCTTCATTAAGCCATGTGCAAATGACACCAGGCGGCTGCAAAGTAAGTTCAATCAATACGACGCCCATCAGGCTGGCCTGTTACTGATTCACTATTCTGCTCTTTGGTTATTGGAGATGGTGGATTACAGCAGGTCATCAGTCCGATATGCCAATATCTTTGTTTACACCACATTGTTGTGTCACATTTTATAGTATGATGACTGTAAAGAAAATTAAACTGTTAGACATTGTTAGGGTTATTGAAATTTTGACGTGGTGATGGTGATAGATGAAACACAGTTCACAAAGGACATTAATGTCTGCACCAAAGAACAGCCTTTAATGGTGATCCATCCAAAGGTTGCTGCTGAAGCATAATTTGTCATCTGTTGGCAGTATAGGAGATAGGTCAGGAGTTACCAAAGATATTATGATTATATGCCATGAATATATTTACAACACTGTAGGACAATCCATGTACCAAAATAATAGATCCACCTAAAATCAACACTTGAGGAATAACATTACTGTGCACACAAACCAAACGCCTGTGTGCACAAGTATTGGGCTACACCTCTTAATCTGCAGGTGCTTTATATTGTAAGGTAAAGTTCCTACACTAATAATGTCTCTATAGAAGTGTTATAGGTGGCCATCTCTGCAAAAATGATTTAAACCTATATTCGTTAAAATGGCCAGCAGGGGGCTACTCCTCACTTATCACATCTGGCTTAAAAAAACACCAAGATGATGATGGCATCCCTCCGTGCACATTAAAGTAGGTCTCTCGTTAGTACCTGTCTCTCCAACAAATCAACACGCTAACCACCAGCAAAAGTGCCGAGTCATCCGAACTACAGAGACGCCGGTGCTCGTGAAGCGCGTGCTGTGCTGGATGTCCGTGTTCAGGGCCTTTCCGGACGTGAAAGACGGCGTTTACGTGAGTTCATTTTAAAACGTTGTCACATCTATTTTTCATCCCTTAAAATCAGGCTCGGCATGAAAGCCTTAAGAGTGAAATCTGTATCATGAGGATGATGTCAGCAATAATCCCATACAAACACTGTATGACGCAAAGCTCAGTGCTTACTGTCTACCATTCACACTTGCATTGGAGACGAGCTTGGGCTTCAGTGTCTTTCTCAAGGATACCACCAACCTTCCAGTCAGTAGGTGACCTGCTCTACCTCCTGAGCCACAGCGTCCCCAATGCTCAAACCACTTGTAGACATCACAAAGGCTGCACCTGTCATAGGGAATCTGTATTTCAGAGGGTGTTTAAATATGGTCTTGGTCATGAGCAAGTCCTTGCAGCCACTCATGAAGGCATGCCTTGCCTTTCGGATTTAAACTGGTCACGTGGTCTGCTTTATTTATTTACTTCAGTCAGTCTACATTTGTAAATGAATAAAAAGCAATCAGTGAAATATCTTTATGATTATGTGCACCTTAGTAATTGGAAATGTAATTAAGAGTGAGACACTGAGAATAACTTTGGTATAGGTGAAGAGAACAGGAGCTGCTGTTGTTTTAACTAGTGTGAACTGGTGTGTCTCAGCAGTGATTAATCACTGAGGCCTCTGGTCTGTCAGTGAATGGGAAAAGGACACCTTGGGTTTGAGCTGAGACTGGTAAGGTAAAAGCTGGGCTGAGAAAATGCCCTCATTTTTTTTTCTTTAGAGAGACTGATGGGGCTCCAGCTTCCTCATGGAAATGCCAAGCAGGGGACGTCTGAGAAATGATTTAAACACAAGTGCATGGTGTTTCCCAAGGAACCTAGGTGATGTAATTACATGTTTTCCCATTATTCATATGCAGACATATGGTTTTCCTCTCAGCAAGGTTTGCGACAGTGGGCAGCTGTGAAATGGTTGCTCACTCTTGATGCTATAAATAGAACCGGGAAAGGTCTTCTGTGTTTAAACAGAAGAAAATAAATTCATTGTGGCTCTTGCTGTTCGCCTGTCTTTGTTTGTTTGAATGTGTTACCCTAAAAGTGCATCTCCAGCAATTTTTGAACCATAGTGTATTTCACTGCCAGTTTCTGCACTCATCAATCATCTGGTGGTGGCCAAAATGCTTATCTGTGTGGTGCTCCATGATGCAAAGACGCCTGCTGATGAGGAATCTGTACACAACGTTATCAGTGAGTAATCTAGGAATGGGGAACTGCACAAGTCTGCATTTCAGTAAATGTAGCATCAGTGCTACACTAAAAGCTTGATGGCATTGAATGAGTTACAGTATTTCTCCCTCTGAATATATATTTTTTCATTCCAACAGGTGTTGACATAAACAACAATGTGCTACTATGGTTTATTTTGCCTCCAGCTAAACCTGCAGAAGGCCAACTTTACTAAGCAGGACAAATAGACCTCGAGCTGCAATCAGAAATAAAAAGAATAAACTGATGGGACTGGACAGCTTGTTACTTTAATCTGACACATATTATAAGCAAAGACTTTACGGATGTGCTTCTTTCAGGAAGCAACGTGGCAGAGAAAGCCAGGGGAAAGCAGCATAAGGGGATGCTTTTTATGGTAGGATTGGAGGTGCAAAATAACAAGTCCATTAAAAAAAAAAAATGTTGATCTGCAAACTAACCCTGCTTTTACAGTATACTTCTCAAATTGTAAGCTGTTATCTTCAGTTTTTCAAAATCCAAAGTAAACACTGTCAGAAATGTGGTGCTTGCACATGAAAAACTTAAACGGTCCGATGTTTTTCAGTCATGTTTTTTAGTGTGGCACTTGACATCATGTATGACTAATAATAAAAGCTTGTTGAAGCTTGGCTTGCCTTCAGTGAAATGAAATGTTGTTTCTACCCATTTGAATGGAATTTTCACCTATTTTGCATAACCAAATTCAAAGCTTAACCCATAAAAACTGTCAGAAAGAAATTAATGCAAAATACTTGTTTTGAAAGGAAGCATTCTTGTTTCTGAAGCTATGCTTGTTCAGCATGAGGTACTGAACTCTGATATGCAAAATTAATGCTGCCTATCGAAGTATCCTTGAACAAGATACTGAACCCCGAGTTGGCCCCGATGCATCCATTGTGTGAGTGTGTGACTGTTAGAAAAAGCACATAAACAAAAGTGCAATATGAGTGTATGTGATTGAGTGATTGAGGCTGGTAGTACAAAGTGCTTTTCAGCATTTCAAGGAAGCTAGGAGAGCTGGACGGGGCTATAGAAGGTCCTTTATCCATCAACAGGACCAGCATCTGCTCCTTTGTGCAGGAGAAACAGGATGAGCTCTGCAGAGCAACAAAATGACCTCCAGCAGCCACTGCTGTGAATGTCTCTGAGCAAACAATAAGAAAAAGGGCTTCATGAGGGTGGCGTCCCCTAGTGGGCACAGATGTGAGAGGGTCTAGAGAAGCTGTGGAGAACGTTATGCTGCCTGTAACATCGTTCAGCATAATCGGTTTGGTGGTGGGTCGGTGATGGTCTGGGAAAGCATATCCATGGAGAGACACAGTCCTCTAGAGACGAGGCAACAGAACCCTGACTGCCATCAGGTATCAGGATGAAATCCTTGGAGCTTCGTGTGGCGAGAGCATGCAGCCAGTTGGTGAAGGATGAAGAAACTGACACGACTGACTCAGGGAACATTTTGAGTTGCTGCAATTTGGGTAAAATGGATGCATTATTTTTTCACTTTGATTTTTGGAGTGTCTTTGAATTCCACCTCTGTAGGATGATAATTTTCATTTCCATCAGACGATGTGGATCCTTTTGTTTCTGACACATTACCCATATCTGTGCAGTCTGTCTCAGTATATAAAGCATGAGATTTTTTTGTGTGTGTTTTCAAAATGGTCCTTTAAATTGTTGGAGCAGTGTAAGTACCATGTAGCCCATAAATAGTCATCATTGTGACTTTTGTGCAAATGATAAGAACAATCAAATAATATTTGCCCATTATCACTGCAATTACTTTTGCAGTTTCTCCATTAAATTTCACATATGCTGCAATAAAACGATATGGCTTACTTTCTGCTCTGCACTTCTTGCAAACATGTGTCTTTATTTACCTTGAAACCATGACTGATGTTATCCCCTGATAATTTCTTCCATTACCCTTGTAATCCCTCTATGTGGAGACATATAAACGGCTTTAAGGGGATCCAAGCCTGCATGTTATAGCAGAAGCATGCAAACTAAATGGTGTGTTCAGACTGGAGGAGCGTGGGACCATCAGAGGCCCTGCTGCACAGTCTCATTATAAACATCCCCCTGTTTATTCCCTGAGCTGAGATAGCTATTTTCAAGCATGTGGCATACTGTCATCCTTATCCACACTAGAGATGAGCTTGTTTTTCCCATCTGAAGCCATCCCCAAGTCGTATGCTAAGAACCTAAGTGACAGGCCATCACTCTTCATCTCCAGCGACCCAGAGCCAGACAGGAGTTTGGAATGGGTGTCGCTGTTACCAGTTTTGTCAATCACGACAGCCTCTATAGCTCCGTAATGCAGCACAGATGGCATGTTGGTGCGTGTCCCCGTTTGTCACCCAAAAGAAGAGTGACGGGTTCTGTGCCTGTGTGAGGCAACACACTTACAGCTGGTAACAAACTGCACAATATTTGAAGCTAAGTGCAATTACTCCTCTGGTATATAACAGCCTGCAGTACAACAGAGAAAGATTAATCAAGCGTAATGCTAGAAATCCTGCACAACAATAACATAAACAGAAATAATGAGCTGCATTTTGCTGCGTTCAGTCCATTGTAAGTTTGGGTCTGTCCAAGCTTTTTTCTTTGGTGCATTTTGTCCTGTGTTCAGGAATCAATCTTTAGATCATGAAGTTAGCTTTTTTTTGTCTGTCCGCGAACGTCAATCTAATATCTGCACAACCCAAGTTTGAAAATTCATTGTCTCTTCAGAAAATTGTGTAGACAGCTTATATCAGTTATACTACCTAGTTTTCTACCCATAGGCCTCTGGCAAAAACAATACCCAAATATATCAACACGACCTCAGGGAGCAGACATGATGAACCTCACAATTTCTGACTCGTTCATCAACAGCTTGACTTTGAGGACAGGTGTCAACGTAACTTGTGTTTGACTTATTGCAGTGTTAAATCTACATCACAGTAGGCTGCACCCTGACATGTATCTTTCCAGAAGTGTAACCCTATGTTCCAGTGCCTACCTCACAACTGTGATAGCTGTGTGAGTTATACATCACTGGAACATGAGCTTACACTTCTGGAAATGTACACTTGACAGTCACAGAAAAATAACGCAAAGGTTTTATGCATCAGGGCATGATATAAAAAAATATCTAGTCCTTACCATGTTCTAAAATGACTTAGATACAGCCTCAGATGAACAACGACACAGGACGGGGGTCATGCAACCACCGGGGTGGCTGTAGCTCTGAACGGAGATCAAATCATCTACAAACTGAAAGGTCAGAGGTTCAATTCCATTTTGCGTGCTTAAGTATCTTTGGGCAAGATTCTGAACCCCAAGCTGCTCTCTGATGTGTTCACTAGCGTGTGAAAGCTGTAGAAAAAAGTGTTTGTGTGAATGAGGCACAAAGCACCTAATTTCAGCCGAGCTTCAGCTTTCACCCAGATGGCCTCACGTTTGACTCCTTTGGTATACGAAGCAGTTCATGGTTAACTCAGTGACTGCATGGTGCTCATTACCCCCTTACCACCGTGACTGAGAGTTGGTATTTGTTTAACTTTGGCTAAGAGAGGCAATGTGCTGTATGGCCAAACATCTTTCCTTTGGTTCGATCTGTCCCAAGGATGGTGCTACAGAGGTCTAGTGGTTTCTTTGATGCAACTTTGCAGACCCGTGCTACCCTGTTCTTTTAGAGAGAAGATGATTTCTCCTGCAACCCTTCCAAACAAGCCATACATTTTCAGTCTTTCTCTCATTGTACTGTTATGAACTTTAACATTTAAAACTCTGAGGCCTCTCCAGCCTGAGCTGTAGCTCTTGGGTTTTTTGTAATTTCTCAGAGCACTGCACAGTGAAATTTCACCCTTGCTTGGATGTCTACTCCTGGGAGATTGGCAACTATTTTGAGTTCAAATGGTTTTCAAACGGTCTAATAACCCTTCCCACATTGATTGGCAGAGAGAATTACCTTTTTAAGCTCATACGGCCATACCACCCTGACCACGCCTGATCTCAGAAGCTAAGCAGGGTTGGGCCTGGTTAGTTCTTGGATGGGACACGGCCTGGGGATACCAGGTGCTGTATGCTTGCAGGGGTAGCTGCAGCTCAGGAGGTACAGCAGGCCACCTACAGTATTAACCAGAAGCTGGTTGGTGGTTCAGTCCCTGGCTGCTCCAGTCTGCATGCCAACGTGTCCTTGGGCAAGATACTGAACCCCAGGTTGTTCTTTGATGCAACCGTCAGAGTCTAAATGTGTGACTGTTAGATATAAAGGCCTTAGCTGTAGAAGAAGTGCTAGCATGACTGGGTGAATGAGGCATGCTGTAGAAAGTGCTTAGAGTTAAAAAGCTCTATATAAGAACCGGTTCATTGACCGTTGCTGATGTTTCTCGTCTTTGGCGTTGTGTTAACACATACCTGAAGGATCCAGACCAGCAAACCTCCACAAACTCTGGCTGCTACTTAACCTCGTAATTCCCATGGAAGCTGTGCACACTGCTGCAGGATTTTGGCTAAGTTTCTGATAAATAAAAAATGGCACAGTGCAATATGACATGCTTTGCAGTTCATCTAAGGTTGTTTGCTCTATTTACCTAATTTTAGGACCTACTGAGGACTGGATGAGTTTTATTATGTCGTGACAGAACCAAAAGAGGGTATACTTTCTTTTTCACAAGACTGTACACTGATAAGCCCAAGGATAATAAGTCCATGAACCAAACTGTAACTCTAGTTTATAGTTTATTGTTTGTCCGCTGTAGAGGATACAGGAACTCGATGCAGTGCTGCCAATGAAGACAATCTTGTAATATTAAAATGTGTGATAAAAACCTGATTCCCTGCTACAGAAGAGTAAGGTTAGTCTTGGGTTATTAACAAACTTTATTTTAAAAAGATGAGATGATTTGAAATTTCTGTCTCTTCCTTTACTTCAGATGTTTTGTCTGGCTAAATCTGGTTGGCCGGTGCGACTGTGCGACTGAAAGCAGCCTGAAAAAGGAAAGTTCAAAACAACTTTCTTGTGAAAAAGTGTCTAATCATCATATTGCTGATTAGAGGTCTGAAAGATGTCTAAATGTTAATGTTAAATTTGAATTACATCAAAGTTCAGTTGAGTTAAACTTAAAAAGTGAAAGTTTCATGGATGTCAACCTCATAGCTAGAAAACGCACATCTGTGCTTGTATTGATGCATTTTCATTATGATGTCAAATGACAGTCACATGACGCCCACACTGGTGTTACCAGAATGAAATTTTTATTTGTTTAAAAAAAACCAAACCTTTATGTCATTTATATATATCAGCATGTAAATCATATTTCATGGTGGGGCAGTTTGATGGTGCAGTTGTAGGTTTGAATCTGCTGGCTGAGGAGAGCTGCTGAAGGAGGGGGTTCTTCGTGGTTTTCATTACTCCTGATAAGTCTGGAGCACAATAACGTGACTTCACACAGGAAGTCATGGGGAGCTGGTTGGTTTTGTACCAGAATATTTTGGCTGTACATCAAGGAAATGTCACTTTTAAACACATTGCTCCATCTACTCACAGCAATCTGAAAGGTGCTATTAATAAAACTCTATTTAAAATAGCCATCTTGATTAATTTGAGGACTACAATGTGATCTAAAGTCCTAATTCATGGGAAGAAAAGGTTTTTGTATGCCAAAATATGAAACCTAAATATAAGTGGAATATTGTTTGTTAGTTTTTGAGAGCAGAGACGAGCCTCCTTTGTGCGCCCTTTCATATGATTAGCATTTTGGTCTTAACTAGTCAACTAGTTAGATCTTTGAGACACATTTTTGAAGTGGCTCTCTTGTACTGAAAGATCCTTTCCATTAGCAACCTTGAATCAAATATGCTCAGTATTCCCAGCCTGCTGTCATTCCGAGGCCATAAAATGCTTTGGTTTTGTCAATGCTGCTGGCATATCACACTCAGTCAGTGGAGACTTTCACCACTGTCCTTATGGTCTCCTGAAAAGGTCCTTAACATGAAATCCTGTAATGTCTTTGTTGATTATGTAGAGTTTCTGCTGTAGATGAGGCCTATTTTTATCCAAACCACAATCTTTTCCTAAAACTAAACAAAGAGTTAAAGCAAAAGTAAAAAATGACTGCAAAGTCAGCTTCTTAATGCATACTTTTCAGATCTGTACCCTTAGCTCTCTAGATTAAGGACTGTTGCCGGGGCTTCAGTGCACCATTTTCATTGTTTCTAACACTGAGCTTCGCTTCAGCTCTTTCCTTGTAATAAATTTTGCCTATTCTGTGGCTGGCTGGGGACCAACATCAACACAAACAAGAGTAGCCCACAGGTCAGTTGTTCCACATATTTTTGGCACTGCAAGGTGACAGTTAACCGCTATGTAATATGCAGTCTCTGGCTCTGTGCAGGACCAACACAAAGAAAATGGCAGCATTAGAGTTTCCAGAGCCTTCAGCAAATCGGCCACTTTCCTGTGGAACCAGGTTCCAGTCTGGATTTGAGAGATGAGGCTTTGAATCTTCCTTTTTGATTTATAGTCCAGGCTGTGTGACGTTCATTGGATGATAGAATATATTACAATACAATATAAAATGCTTTATTTATCCCATATTTGAACAATTCTTTCATTACTGCAGATGAAATCATGATAAAATGGTATTACTACTACTTACTATTGTTACAACTACTAGAATAGAATCGAATAGGATAGCCTTTAATGTCATTATATGTACTTAAATATACAATGAAATTGCTTCGAGGCATTTAACACCCCTATAGATCAAAACATAAAAACAGCAGAACCAGGCTCAGGGGGTCATGTGCTGTGAGGGGCTGAGGGGACAAAAACACACTGTGGAAGAGAGCCAGAGAGTACAGCTTTTCTCAACTGTTAAAACACATTTCCTGATACCACCACCCATTTTGTCAAAGCCTTGAACAGAAATCCAAAAACTCAAACTACATTCACTTATATATACTTTAC
>VUQK01011012.1:23906-41435 GCA_015106715.1 Bujurquina vittata | reverse complement strand
AAAGTCTAACACGGGGATTAAAAACAAAAAAAAAAAAAAACACTACAAAGTTCTTACGAATGATTCCAAACACAGACAACCATTTGACTCACTTATTTTAAAAAAAAAAAAAACTTTTTGTACAATAATTGTCTTGAAAGAAACACATGGATGACTGTTTTACAGTGGTGGTAATTCAATAGAACAATGAGAATGGAATATATTTGTGTGTTGGAGAAGAAGTCAGAGTGGCCTGGATGGGGAACAGCCTGCAGTCAGGACTCCGCAGCAGGCCACAGCTTCAGCTCCAGCCTGGATTTAAACCTCGAGTTGAAAAAGCCCCTTTCATGTGGTGGAACTTCATTTCACCTTCGGAGGCGTGTAGTGGATTCTACATCTTTCATTGAAAACCTGAAGCGAGGAAACAGCAGTAATTGAAACAATAACTACAGCTCATTTATGTGTGACTATAGAATGACTCAATGAGGAGAACAGCGAGCACACTGTACCTTCAGACTTCTGTCATTGACAACTTCCTCAACGTTCAGCTCTGACTGCATTAACTTTAACTGTGGGCAAAAAACATTTTTGTTAATTATTTTTCTTATAACTGCAGAAACACAGAATCCTACAGCTCCCATAATGCAACTCTTTTTTTTTTTTGCTCCCATAAAAAGCAAAATTCATGTATAAATCTAGTGCACCAAGCATATAAATCTTTATATACTTGGTGCTCCACAAATAAAAATCCACTCCAAAAATTTGAGAAGAAATTAGCTTTATGGTTGTCAAACAAAAATACAATAAAGTTAAATCAAAGCAGCTCATTTTTTGGGTGCATGGAGTCTTGTTTTCAAGACAGGACTTACTTTGGTTTGCTCCTTTCTCAGCTGTTTGATTAGCGCCAGGTTTTCGCTGTCTTTTACTCTTTGTTCACGCAGCTGTCCCACCACCTCTGATGTTTGAGCTATACAAGCCTTGATAGCTTTGTCTCTGCTCAGATGGGCCTCTATCATCTGTGAGAAAACAAGACGTGTACACGCAAAAAATTACTATTGCCGCATGTGTTCACAGACTTAGTCCCAGCTTTCCTGTTCATCCTCTTATAACTCCTGCAGTAAAGACTTCCAGATGTGGAATACAACCTTAATCTGTCTTCCTGAGTTTTTGGCACTGAACACTGGCCAGAAAAGTATTTTATTGCAGAACTTCATGCTGCCACACTGTTTGTGATCTTTGACATTTATGGATACAATGTGTCAGTTCCTAAAATTGAGAAACTATCGTAACTATCGCTTTCTATCACCACATTCACAGCAGACAAGAATGTGGGCCCAATTTTGCTGGAAGTTTCTTCCTGTTAAAAGGGAGTTTTCCCTTGCCACTGTCACCAAGTGCTTGCTCACGGGGGATCATTTCACTGTTGGGGCTTTCTCTTTAATATTGCAGAGTCTTTACTTTAAGATGTCTGTTGCAAAATTAAACTGACCTGAAATGAAAAACTGAATTATAATCCGCTCATCCCTGACTCTGAATGAATGTTTGCGCCAAAATTTAAAGTGTTCCTGAGACACCATATTCACAAGAAAGAACAATGCGAAGCTCAAAAAAAACTGCTGTTGAGGAATAACAAAACCCAGGAAGTGTTATTTTTGCAAGTGTACAACGTGCATCAGTTTTGTCCTGAAAGTCACACTCACAGATTCATAGAGCTGTTTGCAGGTTTGTGTTGCATCCACTTTGCCTGAAAAGGAGACTGTGGGCACAGTGGTGTTCAGGGCATGGACAATGCGGTCGTCTATAGTGCGCATCACCTTCAGTACCTCCTGAAATGACACACAGAAGGACACAAAGGCAGTCAGCAGCTTCACTTCAACTAAAACTGTCAGAGCAATGACTTGATCGAAGGGATCTCAAAACTCAAAACACTTGAAATAAATTTGTAACATAATAGGCTGTCCTTTTGTCTCATTAAGGTGCAGTCAGAGATTGAAATCTGATACAACTGTACCCCACCCAAAAATGGTGGTTCAAAGTAAGTTGCTTCCCCGAGTAAATAAGTTTATGTGTTTAAGGACCTTGTTTACAGCAGAGGGTAAGATGGAAGGCAAGATTAACATGGCTCATTTAGCAGCTGATATATTTTTCAAGAGGAATCTGAACTTCTTTATCCTGCTACTGTTGGAGAAAAATTGCTTGATGCAGAAAGTAAACCAGTTTCACCTGTTAAACAAAGAGATAAAGGATTAATGTATTATTCTGAGCTCAGAATGCTGTGTCTACAACTTTCCTTATGGTCATTTGCTATAGGGACAACAAACCAACCAGGTGTAGGCAGTACATCCATCCATATATTCATTTTCTTTCGCTTATCTGGTGGACAGGTTGCAGGGGCAGCAGCCCAAGCACAGAAACCCAGACCTCCCTTTCCCCAACTGGCTCCTCCAGCTTATACAGGGGAACAGCGAGGAATGCCAGGCCAGCCGAGAGATAATTTCTGCAGCATGTCCTGGGTCTGCCCTGGGGCCTCCTCTTCCTGGTAGGATATGCCTGAAACACCTCATTCAAAAGGTACCCATCTTAGTCAGATGCTCAAACCACCTCAACTGCACCTCTACTCTGAGCCCCCTTGAATGTCTGCACTCCTCTGTTTTCAGCCTATCTCTAAGGGAGAGGCCAGCCACCCTTCTAAGGGAGCTCATTTCCGCAGCTTGTATCTGCGGTTTTATTCTTTTGGTCACTACCCAAAGCTCGTGATGATAGGTGAGGGTAGGTAAATAGATCGACTGGCAAATTGACAGCTTAACTTTTATGCCTAGCTCCCTCTTCACCACGATAGATCGGTGTAGCATCCACATCATTGCAGCCGCAGCCGCAGCCGCAGCCCCTAGTTGCCTGTCAATCTCCCAGTGCCTTCTCCCATACGTTCATTCATGAACTTGTGAAAAAATATGACAGTGAGCAGCCCTGGTGGAGCTTAACACTCACCAGAAACAAGTCTGACTTTTTGCCAGAAATGCAGACCAAGCACTCACTGATTTGTACACTAAAATACTCTCACAGCACCTCCTAGAGGATACCCTGAGGAATGTAGTTGAATGCCTACTCCAGGTCCACAAAACACATGTAGACTGGATGAGCAAACTCCCATGCACACTCAAATGTTATTGAGGGGATAAAGAGCTGGTCCAGCACTCCACGACCAGAATGAAAACGGCATTGGTTCTCTTGAATCCGAGGTTCAACTAATGGACAAACTCATTTTCAGCACCCTGGCATAGACCTTTCCGGAGAGGCTGAAGAGTATGATCCCCGATAGTTGGGACACACCCTTCAGTCCCGTTCTTAAAGACAGGAACCACCACCCCGGTCTGCCAATCCAGTGGAACCACCCAGGATCTCCATGTGATGTTGCAGAGGTATGTCAACAAGACAGCCCTACAACATCCAGAGCCTTCAGGAACTCAGGGTGCATCTTATCCACACCAGGGACCCTGCCACCAAGGAGTTGTTTAATTACCTCAGTGACCTCAGCCCCAGTGATGGGCAAGTTATCCCCCTTGTCACCAGACTCTGCTTCCACTACAGAAGCCATGTCAGTGGGATTAAGGAGGTCATCAAAGTATGTCTTCCGTTGCCTGACTATATGCTTAGTTGTCAGCAGTACCCCACCTGCACTACAAACACTGTGAGAAGAGCACCGCTTTCCCCTCCTCAGTCGCCTGACAGTTTTCTGGAATCACTTTTGAATCAGCCACCACCTGAGCTGCATTCTGCTTGGCCTGCCAGTACCCATCAGCTACCTCACTGAGGATAACCCCAGACTGGAACGGAGTAATGCCCCTCTCCAGGAGACTGGTTCCAGAGCCCAGGCAATGCGTTGAGGTGAGCCTGACTATATCTAGCCAATGTCTCTCTCAACCTCATGCACTAGCTCAGGCACCTTAACCACCAGAGTGACATTGTATGTCACAAAAACCAGTCTCGATAGCCAGGAATCAGAATTGTTACCTTGCTCCTTTTACCATAAGGGTCATCTGACTCGATCTTTGTCTGGTAGGCCAATTTGCCTTTGGAAACCCTACCAGGGGGCAAAAGCTCCTGGACAACATAAGCCCTGGGATCACTGGGACACATAAACCCCTCCACCATGACAAGTCGGCGATTTAGGCGATTTGCGGCATGAGTAGGTAGTGCAGCTGGGGCAAAGGGGGTGGGGGCTTAGGGGAGATGCTAGACTGGATGTACTCTGCTGCTACTGGCCAGCCCAGAAAACAAAGAAAAACAAAACAAAACAAACACTGCTCTTCTGCTGGCTTATGAAAGCTGACCAATCAGAAGACTGAGTGCTTGCAGTGAGGGAGTAGGGCGGAGCTAAATGCCTGTTTCCAGGGAATGAATTGAGAAGCTGCATAAATAGCCTGTATAGGATGAGTAAATATATATACACTTTAACTGTCACTCATACAAAGTCACTCTAAAAGTCCTAGAATAAAGATGTAAGTCTGTAAATGAATATAATAAACCCGATCAGAGTATCTAGAAAACTATGCCAGATTACTGAGGACGTAGACCCGGACTCTTCCGCCACACAAACCACATGCTGCAAGTTCTCAGCTTGCTGATCCGGTGTGCCTCCTTGAACCCGTGCAGGGGTTTAGTAACCAGGAGGGTCACCGATTCATCGGATCTCACGCAAAATAAACAGCACGGCAAGCGCAACTTGGGGGAGGCGGTGATTCGGCTGGCCGTCAGTTCGTACTTAGCCTGAACAGATCGATTAATCGGTCGTTAACATTACCTGAAACATTGAATAGTCCTCACAGTTCAATGTGCCACCGGGCGCCGCCATAGTGGAATGCACGGGTCCTTCACCAGAATCAACTTTGGTGGAGGTGGCTGTTCAAGAGAGTGCCTGAACGGAAAGGCTTAAATAATAGTTAATCGTTTTATTTGTTTTTGGGGTTTTTTTTCTTCCTCATTCCCTAATTCAGAAATTAAAACCTCCCTCTTTTATTAGCTTAAAGTGTATATATTAAAATAAATGTAAAAAATATAAAGATACAGTAAATTACATAACTCGTTCCCCTCTTCTTAACTCTCACCAGCCCTGTTTGTGATTAATAATGTGGTTTAATTAACCCACAGCCTAACGAAAGCAAAGCCCCAGCTACAGAGGGTGGAGGTTGCCGAAAGAACGTAAATATGGGACTTGCCTCTTTTTTCTTTTTGATCAGTCATACGACACAGCGTCCTATCTGACGGCCCTGTAGGCCAGTTGTTTGACTTTGAGCAGGCGAGGATCAGCTGGTAGTTCTTCGGCGCACTTTAATGGCTGTATAGAAACGCTGGACTTTGGGTACTCTATTGGCGAAAGATGAATTTCATCAGATCCCGCCTTTCCCTTGGCAGCCTCCTCGGTTCGTATAGCTGGCGTGATTTTGTGTTGTATTCGTTGTATAAAAACTCGTCCGCAGCTTCTCTTTTCCCACCTGGTGCTTGTTGACGTTCATAAAATCTACTTTTTAAGCGGGTCCTGAACTTAGTTGTAAATAAATGTTTGATACTTTTTTTTGCAGGTTTGCATTGTGGTTACAAAAGCAGTTTGTGTCTCCTATTGTGAAATGGTGATTTAGTTAAATCATCCCATAAAACGAACACTTTGACCTGGTCAGCTTGTTTTACTTTATTATACCCCATTCAGGCCTGGTTAAACAGACACACCTTATTTTGATATCAATAGTGTTTATAATCTAAGCTGAATGGACTTGTTCATGGTCGCAGAAATTTTTGGAAAAAGTAAATTCTCTTCCCAGTCTTGGCCCCCTAAGCTGTGATAATTTGTAGTCTAGTAGTGTTACATGACATAAAAGCACAAATATAAATGCTTCCAATTTAGAGCTTTTGATCTGAATAAGTCGCGTTCAACTATAGCTAATTCTCATAACATTCCCTTTTATTGTATTCTCACTTAAATTTCGCACCATCCTAATTAATGAAAAAATAAGCTTTATTTGCTATAGTTTTGATTTTGAATCCAACACGCTACAGTTGCGTTTGGATTTTTGATTTCTCGCTGCATTTTTATTAACCAATTTTCCAGAATTCTTCTGCTGGTTCTAGCTTCACTAATGCAACTTCATGCTTGACTCGATTTGATAATGATGCTAGAACAATACTCTTGTATGGTTTGTTTAAACAGGTCAGAGGAGACAAGTTACTCAGATATGGAGCCACAGAAGGATGTGTGATAAACTGCAGGAGCCCAAAGCACCAGCACAAGGTAGGATTTGAACCACAGAAAAGCCACAGAAGGTATTGGGTAATCCATCAAAGTAATGTAAGAGCACCTTATAAAATGTGGATCTTGTGCATTACTGGGTATTTGTGATGGCTAAATGTGAGGTTTTTTTAATTTTTTTTATTTATTTTTTTATTTTTAAATCCCAAAGAAGTAAGAGGGACACAGGAAGTGAGGTCACAGTCTGGATGTCATGGTGTGAATCTCTGGGTCTTGTTCTGTAAGCACGTGGAGTCACAAGCTTTATTAAAATGCATGATTTGTTAATTCACACAGAGCTACGCCGTGCATTCAAAGTTGCTGACTACAGGCCTTCAGAGATGGATAAGAAGATATTGATCTGGTCGGGGCGCTTCAAGACAGTAGACCAGATACCAGAGACTGTGTCGTAAGTAGCCTTTTCCTGTTTATACCAGACCTCCCAGCACATTGTTGTCAGACTGCCTCTGTCAGATTCAGTTGTTAAGTTACATCACAGCAACAGAGCTAACTTAACTGGATGAGCGGCATGCAGCTGGTCCTCCTCCGGCTGCAGTTCAAACAAGGCTTCTGTTTGTGACTGCAGGTAATTATCTTGCCATCAGGGCAGCGATCACCTCTGATCTGCAGCTGCAGTGTAAAGACCTGTATTACAAGCCTATAAACTGAAGCCCCCCCCAACCGTCCTATACTCAAAGGCCTAGTATCCACAACAAAGCCCAATGACTCAAGACACTGAATAGCTGCTGACATGCAACACTGCTATTGTACACTGTAAAAAAAACAAACACAAACTTGTTAATGATGTGCTACCATGCTGATCTTGAATAACAATAACCAAATTAAACACTATAATTCTATATTTCTGGACCATGTCTGAACCAAGAGAACACTGAGTGTTTTGTACACCTGGCTTTTTCTACAGGTTTGAGATGATTAATGCTGCCAGAAACAAAGTCAGAGTAAAGGCTGCCTACCTGATGATGGCTATGACGATTGGGGCCTGTATATTGATGATATTTTTTGGCCAAAGGGTGAGTGACGATGAATAAATGACTTTTGCGTGCGCACTTATATTTCTCTCCCTTTTCACCTCCGGTAACTGCAGTGTGAAAGAGGTTTGTTCCTGCCTATTCCTCGTTACCTCATCTGTTTCATGTTATAAAGAAACCTGGAGCTGCAACTTACAATTAGAAATTTGGTCAGAAAATGTCCAAAGTTCCCAATATGAAGTTTCCAGCTATGCCTAATATCACATATTATCAAAGTAGAAATATTTGCACCATTTTCAGTAATCTGCAAGTGTTTTAATAATCAGCAAGTTATTTAAGTCATTATTGAAGCTTTAATTCATGTTTGCTTCTATATTTTCCTTCTTTTTGCAGGCTCTAGACAGGAATGAGACTGTGACTGCTCTGAACATGGAGAAGAAAGCCAAATTGAAGAAGGAATTCCAAAAAGAACAGGAAGATTCTGCTCTTTCTGACAAGGCTCAGTGATGGATGACTTTGTTAGACACGATCATGATATGTTCTCCAAACCATCAGCCAATAGTGTCCCATTTTCTGCTGTGTGTACTATGAACCCAGTCCCACCCTCTGGAGATGTAGTGTAACCAAATCAAATGACAGCAGCAAGTGCTGTGTAGTACTTTTTGCAACTAGGACACTGGCTGTAACAATAGACGGAATAATTTATTACCGAATGCAAAATCTACTGTTATATAATGGTTATGAAGTGGCACTTGGGTTAATGGCACGAACAGTTATTGGTTGTCTCAGACTGGTGGAGGATTTACTAGACAGAGCAATTTGCACTTATCTGCCTTGTGAACACGTTTCATTTTTTCCCTAGAACATTAAGCAGCAGATCAGACATGAATCGTTCACTTATGCAGTGGGTTACCCGGAGACCCGTCTAATTAGCTTGTTTGTTCAGGCTATGATTTCTACCATCTGTGTTTGTACACCGTGAGCACCAAAATCAGTTCAATAAAGCAATGCTTCTTTAAATGTACCGCCTGATTTTTATTTTATTTTTATTAATTTTTTTATTAAATGACCCCTGGTTGTGGCACATTTAGACAAATTCCAAGACTAAAGGAGGATTTTATTTAATATTTGAGGAAATTTCAACTATATTTGTGACCAATACTGTATTTTTGTTGGGGATAACTACACTGCATTTTCGGGAAGTAATTTGGTCAGATGTTTTCAGTATAATCAGTACCAAGTTTCCTGCAACATCTTCACAAACTAGAAGCTGAACACAAGACGCTGCCCCACCGCCTGTTCTGTTTAGATAAGTACGTACCTCATGCTGCCTCCTCCTCCATCTGCCCATCTAAAGTAGGGGAGAAGAACCAAGCTGCAGACGGTTCTTAATAATAAAGGTGGTTCCTCTGTTGGACAATCTAGGATTTTTTTCAATATATAATTACCAAGCCTTTTTCAGCATTATGCCAATAAAAACATTTGTCAGCATATTGCCACATATGCTAATACAAGTGTGTGTATACAGTAGGCCTTCAATGTGGTTTAACCTAGATATCTTGTTGGTGGCCTTCCCATGATGCACAACTATGGGCAGCTAATTCAAGGGGTTTCACTTTCTCAAATTGTAATATGTGCTTAAAGTTATGACAATAAATTAAACATTACAAGGTTTTAGCTGAGTAGCAACCTCCAGGGCTGAAACGTATAGTGCCAAACTCTGCTGTTCCTCTAGTGGCTGCTTAAAGTGGGGAATCTGCAGATTCTGAGTCTTGGAGGGGAAAGAAATTTATAACCTGGTACCAGAAACTGTGTATTTTTTTAACACTAATTTATTTCTGCATGATGCAGAAGTATTGTCTGACAAAATATGATCTGTACTGGCTCCAAAAAGCCTACACACTAATGTTAAAGCCTAAAAACTGCCGCTGCTTTCAGTTGCTCCTTTTAGAGGTCACCACAGTGAATCAACTGCTTCTATCTCACCCTATTTGCAACATCCTCCTCTCATATCAACCCCATGCATGCCCTCCTTCACTACATCAATGAATCCTGTCTGGGGTCTTCCTCTTTTCCCCCTTCCTTTGTCCAATATATCCACAATCCCTCATCTGCACATGTTCAAGCTCAGCCTTGTCTCTCTGTCTCCAAATTGCTCAACCTGAGCGGTCCCTCTAATACACATTTCTAATCTTGTCCATGCCGCTCCCAGCATCTCTGACTCTGCCACCAGTGTTTTCTCAGTGCCACTGTCTCCAAACCATACATCATAACTGAAGACAGTGATTTAATCACAGAAAATACTATTAAAAAGTTTAGTGACTGCAATGAAACCAATACATTAAACACTAGTTCATGAAACAACTTTTATGCAAATGGCATAACAGGGGACATATGCACAAACCCAGTACAATAAACAGTAATGAACACAGAGCTGGTCATCGTTTGCTAAGATTGTGACAAAAGTAAGCAATGTAAAGAGGACTTGGTAAACAAACATTCAGTTTTGCTAACTAAGGTGATCACCAGGGTTTTCAAGTTTTAATCTGGATTATTTTTCTTGAAATTATGTGGAAGGATTTCTGTAGAACCAGGATTATGGCACCATCAGCTAAACGGCAGATGTTAAACCCCAAATTTAAAAAAGAAAAAAAAAAGATTGTAAATTGAAATAAGACCAACTGTGGGCCTAATAGCTGGTATGCTGTATATGTTGGTGATTTGGCAAGATCAAATTGGAAAATACTACCTGAACACATATTGGAACATCATGTTTTACACAGCTAACAGCTACACAGCCAATTTTCCAAATGCAGTCTGATTATTAGAGGTTGCTTTGTCAAAATAAAAGTTCTTCTAGCTTTGCTGAGGCACCATGATCCTCCGACTGCAACAAGTGTGCGCTAACAGATTCAGTCCACAATCTGCTCAAGTCTCTCTGTAGCAAGGGCAAAACAGTGTAAATCCTTGTCATACCAAGAGGGGACCAAGGATGAAAACCACCTCTTTGCACCTCGCTTCTTCAGGAGGGATGAGCCGTGTCATCAACCAATTAAATAGCTAATGTAAAAACTGTGGTCAACTGTCGATGAACAGGCATCAGTCCTGAACTAAAGTGCTGCAAATGAAATGAAATTAATTATGATAATAATAAAAAAAAAAATCCCCACTGGTCTGTTGCTTGACAGAATCCAGGGTTAAATAGTTTCTTTAGTCTTGTCCAAGTCTGTCCAGTTGTCTCAGTGCGAGGGAAGACTCCAGTTCCCATGATTCCATGGGGTTATTCATGTCACACCAGAAGGCAGGAGGCAGTCTAAACTCTTCAGGATGGAGCTTGTGCAGGTGGAATAGTCCCGTTACTGGATAGAGGAATGCGTGATATGAAATCCAGGAAGGAATGCAAGCAGCCTGGTTAGTCACTGACGAGCTCCACCCTTCAGCAACACAGTCACAATTCTAAAATTGTCCATCAGTGATCAGAGACCACAGGTGAGGGATCCAACCTTCATTCTTGAGTCGTGTCTTTCGTAGTGGTCAGTTGAGTCCTTAGTTTGGGACTAGCCACATGGCCCAGCGTGGGCATTTCAGTCCAGTGACCACAGTCATGCGTGCGGTCAATGTCTCATGGTCAGTCCAGCGTTTAGGTTCATTCTTCTGTGTGTGTGTGGGAGGGGGCTTAAAAAAAAAGAAAAATAATGTCTATGTTTTTCTGTCTTGAGACTCATTAATGCTTCAATCAGACAAGAAGCACAGTCCAAATACTCCCACTCACTCAAGAGATAGCAATAGCCAAATCCTACAGGAACACAGGTTCTTTTATTTGGGATGAGCTGAGGAAGAATTCCAAAAAAAATTAAATAAAATAATGCAGGGACAGTGTTAAAGGGGAAGTTTCTAGTTGGAGACGTTGGGGCCTGACTAGGAAGGAGGGGTCCAGGTGGTGAGGGGGCGGGAAGAAAAAAAAATTCAGCAAAAGACAAAATGATGAGTGAAACCTTAAACTGGCTGACAAGACTGCAGAACTTCACCCATGTTGGATGTGTGAACACAGTGTGCTCCTTTAATGGTACATTTTTAATAATCATGACGATAATTAAATCTCTCCGACAGTGAGAGGGGAAAGAGGAGGGGGAGGCCGAGGCATGTCACCCTGGATCATGGCTGTGGGACAGAGTGAGACAAGAGAGCAAAGGTGAGGATGAAGGTGGAGCTCAGGGAAAAGGAAGGAATCAGCATTATAGCTGGAAGCCCTCCATCGGGGCCTCACACTGCTGGAAGAGAAACTGCTGCTGCTGCAGGTCGACGGCTGGAGCCAAAGATGGATCCTCATCTTCAGTGTTGAAGTAGCGCTCAATCAGGTCAAAGGCTTTCTGGTAGATTTCCTGGTTCTCGTGGCTCTGCAGGAACTCCAGTTTGTCCAGACCTAGGAAGATAAGAGAGGGAGAGTAGTGCTGAAATGTTTCATCAGTTGGCCAGTGACACATTTTCAATAGGAGGAGAGACAGTCCAGAATAAAGAAAGAACAAAAACCCTAAAAAAACCAAAAACAAACTTAGATGCTTTGATGAGCAGGGTTACTGACTCGCACCATTACTTCCTCCTCCTTGATTTTATGACTTACCATAGGCTTCTTCGATGAGTGCACAGTAGGGGTTGATGCCTCCTCCCCTCTTAGCCTCCAGTTCTCCCAGTCGCAGGATGTTCTCTAGGCCATTTAATGCCACCTGAACTATTTTGGAGTCCATGAGTGTGAGCAGGTCACACAGAGGTTTTATACAGCCAAGTTCCACTAAGTACCTGCAGGGGGCAGCCCACACACAGTAGAACCTTTATTTCTCATTCAACACAAACGATCCTAAATAAAATATAAAGTTTCAAACCTTAAAATGATACAATGTCAAAAATTAAAGGAACACAAGATGGACGTGTTTGATGGAAACAGCTGTATTATTTCACATCAATGGCACGAGCTGCTTTCTTCACTCAAGACAAGTAACTCTATATTCAACACAGACTGGCTGTACACTGTATGTTAAAGAGCTCTTTGGATGTGAGTCCGTTTGTACCTAATCTGCTCTGCAGAACCCCCTGAGGTGGCATTGGTAATGGCCCATGCTGCCTCCTTCCTTGTGCGAAACTCTGCTACTTGCAAGATACTGATGAGCGGAGGCAGGAGACCTGCATCTATCACCATCTAAAAAAAGGGCAGATAACTCTTTAGAACCTCAAATATTTAGCATTTGAATCTGAGTGAGGTTACTTCAGATTTAAAAACACAGCACACCTGTATTTGTGCTCGGTTCCCTGCAGTGATGTTGGAGATCGTCCAGCATGCTTCCTTCTTGATGGACTCTTTGGGACTGCTCAGAAGGTGAAGCAGAGACTGCAGTGCTGAACAGTTCAGAATCACCTAGAAAAATACAAATTGCTCACAAAGTCAGAAAGATTCAATTGTCTTCTGCATAAGATTTCAATATCTCAGTCTGTGTAGCTGCAGCTATTACCTGTGTCTGTAAATCATCTCCAGTGACTATGTTTCCAACAGCCCGCAGTGCAGGAGAGACCACCTTATAATCAGAGTGCCTAGAACAGGAGAGCAAAGTGTGAGATCATTCAGAAGTTGATGTGCCATGTTTTAGAAATGTTAGCCCTCCAGTTTTAGGATGTTAGCGTTATTGTTAAACCACACTTTGTTATTTAACCAGATGACAAATATGCAGTGTCTTAGTAAGGCCACCAAGTGCCTTTGCATTTATTCTCCATCGTCTTCTTTCAGATGTTTCTGTGCTCTTGATTCAAAGCACTTGTTTGTCACTTGGCATTTTACAGGCCTACATGTTTCTCATGCAATAAACCTCATTGTAGAACAGCTTCTCAAAATAAGTGTGTATGCGTTGAATCTTACATCAGCAGTTCAACCAGCCTGCGACAGACTCCTGAGTCAATAACAGCCTGGATTTTGTCATTTGGGCCATCTGATAGGTAGGAGAGAGCCCAGCATGCGTCAGCAAGGATGTCCGTATCATTTACAAACAGAAGCCAAGACAGCACGCTGAGACACGGAGACACCTACAAAAAACAAAGGGACACATTCAGCAGATGTAACCGTTATACAATTTAGGATATTAGCATCTTCATATAGCCTGTGATCTTGAAATGTGAAATGTGATATGCATTTAGCTGTGTGAGAGGTGTGCAGTTGCCATAGTGATGTATTTATCTTGGCAAATTACCTTAGTGAAGTCTGGAGGTGGGTTCTTTCCTCTGCACAGGTTTGAGAGCGCCCACACTGCATTCCTCATCATTGTTAGACGATTCTGTTTGGCCAATAACCTGCAAGAGGAAATTTTGACGGGAACAAAGTTACTTTGTTTCCCTGTATATATAAAGACTATTTAGCAAGCAAAGAATGCAACACTGAGGGGGTTACTTACTGCACCAGTGAGGGCAGTATGTTGCAGTCTATGACAAAGTCTCTGCATTCTGTGCTGTCTCCTGCTATGTTTCCCAGAGCCCACACTGCCTGAAGGGTGAAGCAATTATTTAAGTCAAACAATAAAAAGGTGTAAACTACAATTTTTATTAGTTTAAATCCTGAGATTAACTGAAAGAGGTCAGTGGACACCAGGAAAGACAGGAAAGGTAACACTGAATCCTCCGTACCTGTTCCTGTACGTCCTCAAAATCTGAGCTGAGCATCTCTATGAATATGGGCACAGCTCCTGCCTGGATTACGACCCGTGTCTGGTGAGATGTACCTGAAGCAATGTTGGTCAACACCCATGCAGCCTCAAACTAAAATTATAGTTAAAATACACAAAAAAAAAAATTAGTGCACTGAACACATAACATATGCAGTATCTGAAATATGATGGTGGGAAAGGAAGAGAACATTGCAAACAAGAAAATCTACAGGATGCTTGAAATCTAAAGCAGTCTTAGTTTACGAAGAAGATATACCTGCAATGTGCAGTTTTCTCTTCTTTTCAGGAACTCAACAAAACGCTCCACCACCCCCGGAGTGGCAATGACTTCATCAATAGGTGGGTTGGGTTCTGTGTGTGCAGGAGAGTGAGGTGATGTGGCAACAATTAACACAGTCATACTTAACAGCATAACAGACCGTATTGCATTCACCCAAGCTACACTGTAATATTTTAAAGTTATGAATTTTAACGAGCACAAAGGAATGATATGGCAGCGGTAAATTGAGAGACAGTGTGGTAGATTATGCAGTTCAAAACAATGTGTGCAAGAAACAAATGTTTTGGTTCTTGTGCTGGGGCCATTCAATGATCGTACAGCCCTTGTAAGACACACTGAAACAAATGCATAGATGGTCACGGCTGTAATGAACAGAGCACAAATGCATATGGTGTAGTGTGAGGGCCCAATTACCTTTAGAAAGCAGTTTCCTAAAGCGCTGAGTACCTATTAGCTGTTGCTCTGGAGAGCTGGAGAAGATCATCTGAATCATGTCTTCAGAGATCACCCCACCCTATGTGGCACAACAAGGGAGATTTTTATAAAACATTTAGGAAACACTGTCACATCTCACTTGATATGTGTAGTGAATGATGGCATCTCATATATGTAGGTGGGAAGAATCTTTTTAAATCACAATGAGTTTTGTCAATTGACATGAGGGAACCGTAAATGTTCAGCTTTCTTTACAATCATCACTTGGAGCAGGAACCGTGTGTGTGTGCTGTGTGTGTGTGTAAAAGCGTGAGACAGCGGTGCTTTGAGAACTCTGTAGTCAACCCTTCCTAGACAAGCTTAGAGAGAGAGCGAGTGCTAGAGTGGATGGGCATTAAATGCATAACAGAGGAATTTATGCAGTTTGTGACATGAAATGTAATTTTGTACATGTCATTGTGGTCTATAGTGAGCTGAGCAACTCACTAACATGCATGAGAAAGATTCACCAGCCTATTTGCGTGGTTGACTTTGTGTTAATGCAACTGTACATTCAGACTTGTGTTGTTTTCAAGATGATAAAACTTCCTATACAGCCATCATCAGTGTCACAGAAAAATGACCCATGTACTCATTTAGACATGAAGCCAACCTGTTTGGATGCCATCAGATTACCAGAAAGGAGTGCAAGTGCAAAAGTGCAGACATATGAACACATTCTCACCATGAGTGGGTCCATGTTGTTAGCCTGGGACTCCAAATAGCCACTATCAGCCATCCCATCCTCATCCAGGACGCCATCATCCTCCACAGTGGCAACATTTCTCCTCTTAAAAAGCTGCAACAGAACGACAAATAGGTATTTCCCGCCTAACAATAACTTGTTAGAAACAATGGCATCAAGTGTACTTGAGACATTACAAACACTGGCAGGACATAATTTTAATACCATTATGAAGGTTTCAATTTTACACCATGCCTATTACTCACCTGTTCATCCTTCTTCTGTTTGCGGAGCTGCAGGCCTTCCTCTTCCCTCCTTCTTCTCATCTCATCTGTGTTGAGAGACTTGTTCTTGTAGCTCTTGAGTCGTGCATTGTCCTTACCCTGACTCATTGTGCAGCCTGAAAAGAGACAGAAGTCAGTAATTTGGGCTGATTTTGATATGCTTTTGAGCAAGTTCCCAATCTTGAACAGAGTACTGTACTGACAAAACAGCAAAACCGCTTTTTACACCCCCAGCTGTAAAAGATTAGCAAGACAAACACCAACTAAAGCTAACGCTGGCACAACTACCAAGGTGTGTCATATCACTCAAAAAAATTAAACAAACAAACAAACTAGGGCTTTCTAAGAAAGGCAGCTAGCCTATTAGCCTTCCGTGGCTTGATACTGCGTGAAAATAAATAAACCAAACGTGTTATTTACTAATCGGGGGCGAGTATTCCCGTTTTCAACTGACAAATCAGACAAGCACAAGGAAACCCTAAACCGATAAAGCACAGGTCCACGGGGAGGGTACACCCGGTCAGCTGGCTAATGTCAAAGCCGCTCTTTTAGCCTCCTCTACTACCGAAAGCTAGCAGGCAAATAGCGACTAAATGGTGTAGCTAACATTAGCTTAGTAACAAAACCCAACATTAACATTAGCTCGCGCGACAGAGCAACTTCTCAGACAGTAAGATTTCATTTAACTTCTCATTATGAAGCGCTGCCACGCGTACAAAGCTAAAATTTAAGCACTTTTGGTTATCTAACCTGTCCGATTGGGCTTCGTAATCCCCTTATTTGTTAGGCCACAGTTTGTACAGCCGTCGCCGGTATGCTAGTGCGCATGCGTCCTATTAAACGTGTCTCCTCCCCCCTAGAACTCCCCCGCACGTATCTGCGCTCCGCCCCAACATACGCCTCGGGTTTTTGTTTTTTTTTTTGTTTGTTTGTTTTTTGCTTGATAATAAAACAGTTTGACTAACACGCTACCTATCAGCCCAGCGATAGCAGCAGTGTTTATATTAAAGGCGTAACTGGCAAACACGCACTGTCATTAAGCGTCTGATTGTGCAAGAATACAAACTGTGCGTCCAACTTCCAAAAAAACTGCTTTCATCCATGACTGCGGTCAAGCGAGCCCTCACACCTCACCTCTTTGCTTTCGCTCTCTAGGTGCAGGTGTGACTTTGGATGTAACAATTTTCTAGATCGTCTAGACGCTCCGGCGCCAGCAATCATCGGGGACACACACAGCTAGTCTGTGGAGCCACACAAACAACAACAAAGAGCAGATCATGACCTCCACCATCCTCCCAGACACCCAGACACAGAGGAATGACGAGCATATTAGTAGAACATTTAGGAGAACAGTAATAATTGCCGCCATAATACCACTGTACAAAACAAACACAAAACGAAAAAAATGTGCAAATATAAAACAGATCAGGAACGAAGGACCACAATCTTCACAGAGTTTATTGCACACTTCAGGGAAAACTATCTATCTACCTATCTGTGTAATTTTCACATATAAAAAAACAGCTGTATGTGTGTGTGTGTATGTGTGTGTGTGTGTGTGTGTGTGTGTGTAGGGATCAAATGTACAACAAATGTAATATGCAATATTTTGTTCTTGGTCTTTTCGCTCCTAGATGTTCAAGTTACATGCAATTTGTCTCTGTTATAAATCAATCAATAATTAAATACTATACAGACCTATGCTCCAACCAGCGGGTGCAGCTGGCTGCAAAAATGTTATTTGAGGGGTCTTAAGGTCACCATAAAGCTACACACATCAAAAGACCGCACCTGCACAAAGTTTTTTGTTCTCTTTACAAAAAAAAAAAAAAAAAAACCGTCCGTCCGCCA
>VUQK01011011.1:0-10847 GCA_015106715.1 Bujurquina vittata | reverse complement strand
TTCTACACATACACACACACACACACACACACCTGCACTGTCATGCACAGGTCTTTGGCCAAACCTTCAGTTTGGCCAAAAATATAATGTAATCTACATTTCAATTGCTTGCATAATTTTATTTTTTAAAACAATGTATATTCTGTGTGTGGCTCACAGCGCACATTTTTTGACTCTTTGATAGAACAAATTTAAGCTCGATTTCTTTGAAGAAGCAAGTTGACCGCAGAATGAACACAGCTGTGTGAGAATTACTGTCACGATGAAACAATTTAATGTAGTTTGCACTCTTTTTGTCTTCTGAGTTTTGGCATGGGACTCTTCCAGGACAGCCAGGAGGCCATGAAGAGTAAGTAATCATTTGTTCTTTTTGTCAGTGCTATCTATAATTTCTCATACTGTAAGTCAGGAAATTAATCTCAAATTAAACGCATCAGTGTAATTATAAAGAAAAGTCTTCAGCTGTCTGGCATTCAGCATGCCACTCTGGCCCCGGTGTCTTTAGAGGTCAGGTGGTCCAATTAGTATATGAGAAGGGGTCATGAGGCCAAGACGGTGCATAATGTGTCTCTCCCTCTCTTGTCTGTCTCTTCTCTCCAGCATTAAGCCCTTTTCCCAACAGAGTTATGCCATGCAAGCCTCTGGCCCGGCCCCGATAACAGGTGGGTGCTCTTTCTTTCCTCCGCTGTGTTGACAGAAGGCTGTCATGTCAGCAAAGTGATGAGACAACCCAGCTCATCACAAAGAGCTTGAATAAAGCTCAGACAAATAGCTGCAATTTTGCTGCATTATCAAGTTTTACTCAAGTCATACTCAAACAACACATTTACATGCTTGCTGTCTTTTCTTCAGCAGCTTATGATAATACACCGGGGCTGTCCATGTCTCCTAGTGCCCCCCCCTGGCAGGGTCGATGCATTGCCAGCCTTAAGCTGCGAATGCTGGAGTTCTCGGCCTTCCTGGAACAGCCTCAGGACCCAGAGACCGTGAGTAAAGTGGAGACGACTGTGTTCGTCCATCAGTGCTTTAGTAAGATTTATTACTGTCATAGTGCTGAATCAGATATTCTTAAAAAATAATTTACAACTGCGACTGGTTGTTAGACCTTGATCAGGAAAAATTTAGTTTCAGCATTCTTTTTTTTTCTCCTATAAATTTCCATTGTGAAATTCCCTAAAACAAAAGCAGAACTACAAAAATGTTTATCAATAAGTCGCTGTTCTGCTACTTTTGATTTTGTTTTATGACTTTTGAGAAAAGCCCATCTCTTAGATATAGAGTCATAAATGCCAGTTACTGTCTGGGAGTTGAACACTGCATTGTGTAGTTCAAAACCATTTTTGTTCTGTGCAAGTGTGACTGCAAATAAAACAAAACAATCATGAGATAAACCCCATAAACTTCAGAAATATACACAAAGGTACATCGGATGGTCAGTAATGTTGCAAGCGGAAAGAAAAGGGCGGAACCCTTGAGACAGGTGATGGGATATCATAATAAATGCAATCAAATGGAGTGGCTGGCCTGTTATAACAGATGTCAGAGAGTTTGGCATTCGGCAAATGAGACATTTGCCATTTCTGAGTTTGTTCATTTCCTGATATGCACTTTTGTTTCTGCAGTTCAACAAGCACCTGTTTGTGCATATTGGTCAGTCCAATCCGAGCTACAGTGACCCCTATCTGGAGTCAGTGGACATCAGGCAGATCTATGACAAGTTCCCAGAAAAGAAAGGGGGCCTGAAAGAGCTGTTTGACAAAGGGCCGCACAACGCTTTCTTTCTCGTCAAGTTCTGGGTAAAACATTTCTCTGCATTTTTTAAATTCAAACTATTTTTTGAAGGCCTATTTAGTTGTTATTTCCTTGTTTCTTCTCTTAAAGCTCAGTTAATGTGTAATTTCAAATGAAAATCTCTCGTTTTTACTCCATATAAAGCTCAGTGTGATATCTATGTGTGGCAGTTTTCTACATCATCATATAATCCTCCTGAAGTCATGAAGGTGAAGTGAAAGTACAGTGAATACTCTTGTTAATGTTTTGTAGCACCTGTTGGCTGTTAATGGCCTTGCGGTGTTAACTGTGTTGAGATAGCTTAAGCATTGGAGTTAAATGAACTTAAGTGCGATTGAGGGCTAGGATGAATGGAAAATCATGGCTCCCTGACCTGATTGGTGGTGTCTGTGCCAGCAAAGAAGGCCTTGCTGTTCAGCATGCATTTGCCTTGTGTGCATCTGAATATGCCTGTGTGTGTGCGTGTGTGTGTGTGTGTGTGAGACAGGAACCTTGGGGAGAGTGGCAGGCCTGATCTTTCACTAGGAGAAATGTGATCCGAGACACCTGTTTCTGCACTATTAGACTGACCAACCCTCATGCCCCCTGCCTATATTCTTATTTATAGATAACCCCCACCAAAAGCACACACGCACAAACACACACACACACGCACACACACACACACACACACACACACACACACACACACACGCGCACACACACACACAAGACAACAACAAAACCCTCAAAACTCACCATTACTCACAGAGAGTGTTTTAAAGCATTATGACAAAGGCAATAAAAGATACAAATGAGAAATAGAGGGTAGAGTGATTCCCAGTTATCTACTGAAAATTGGTGGAAAATCCAAGTTGAGGACATAAAAATTGTACCAAGAATAGAGAAAGACAGAGCGAGACACAAACGAGTGTAATCAGATTTACTTTGTTCATCTTTCTATGCCCATCTTGCTGTACCTGAAGATAAGACCTTAACTTAAGTACGGGTAGAGCGATCAGGGTTATGCATTATTTAAGTCTGTGAAGCATCGTGTGAGGGTAGCCCTAATGCCTGCTAAGCTCTATGCTACAAACACAGATGACAGCGGTCAGTGTTCCCCACTGATGTTCAGTAAACAGATCAGCATCCACCTGACACACAGTGGTGGGGAGCTGTCACCACTTTTCCAGTGGGAGGGGGGATTACCTTTAAGCTTAAGATCAGTCATACTTTTTTGCAGGTGTCGAAAGTGTGGCTCTTTTAGGGGAAGAGTTGTAAATAGCTGTAGCTATTTCAAGGCGATATTAGTGATGCTTTCTCCACTTTTCTGTGTGGCTTGGATTTTGATGGCTGAGGCAGAACATCCAAGCAACTCCAAGGCTAAGGTGACAAAGTAACAGAAGTTACTGGCTTGTTTCACACAAAAATATGCTGTGTCAAGGTGACAGTATATTAAAGCTTTAACTGCTGCTGTTTGGGCCTCCGAAGACAGCAAATGTCATGTTCAAAGTGCCGCCTTGCACCTTATTCCACCAGATGGCTTTGTATGTATGGTATTACCCATCTCACACACTTGACTTGCATATTATTTATTATGCACAGATAAAAGACATTGGTGAGTGTCACCATATTGGAAGTAGTCTACTTCAGTCCTTGGGAAGAGCAGCTGGTCGAGCAATGGCATTTGATTCAGGGGTGTGGGGAAGAAGGGGATGAGTAGCCCTGCCATATATCATAAAGAAAAAGAGAGCAATACAGCAATAATGGGCAGGAGATAGAAATAGAGACACAGACAGTATGAATAAGAGAGAGGGATAACAGGAGAAATGTTGGGTGGCATTAACCCAACAAGTCATCGGTGAAATATTACTCTCTTGATTCATGTCAGAGCCTGGTGGAGTCAATGACATATCCAACTTGCTAGAGGAAAACACGCTCATAACACTGCCCCCCTACGTCTGTTCATCTTATCATATCCCAAGGGGGTCCTTCAATTCTCAAGGCATCCATGACAAAACCCAAAAAGGCTGCAAAACAGCTGGGTATTTCAGCAGCTACAGTGGGGGGAACAGAAAAGATGCTCTTGGCCATGAAAATAAGCAAAATGAAATCCTTAACACATCTGAAAATATGATAACCTTATTTAAGCCATTCAAAAAGATGGAAAGGAGCTATCTGATATCGCTGCAGCCATAGAGCCACATAGCCGCTTGTGACTTCGGGGTGCGCTGAGGCGCAGGTTGGCATGGTGATGGTGACAGGCGGCTGACCCATTTCCAAAGCTATGGTATTCTAGATTGAATTTCCAGCAAACCTCCCTGTCGGCCACTCGCTGCCCTGCTTCTCTCCCCACCTTCTTCTTCACCCCCTCATCGCCCGTGGCCCTGTCCTAACGGATCGTCTCACGCCTTTGAAGTGCAGAGGGAATCTGATTTGAGTTGGCTCTGCTAAATTGTTACACAGCCAGCCTGCCCACCATGATCTAATCAGCCAATTGCACACTGCTGATTGTAATTGGATGAATTCCCTCGCAGGCTGTTAGGGAAGCAGGGAATGGCAGTTTGAGGAGGGTCACTAGGCCCCAGGGATGAAGACAAATAGAGGAATTACACGAGCCAGGGATGAAGATGAACGGGGTGATGAAGAGATGGGAAGAGGCTGAACGGTGTCTCAATGGCCCATTAGAAGACAAGAGCCCGACAGGGGAAAAGGTAAAGCAGCCCAGCTGTCTGACAGAGGAGGCGTCACCTCAATCTGATCCAAAATCTGATTATACTCACCTCAGATCAAACTTGAACTAGTAGAGGGATTAGAGGTGGGTGAACCTGCTACTATCTGAGAATGAAGAAAGTTGAGTCTAAGCTGCCTTTGAACATGTGAGGCCGTATTATTCTCACAAAACTGATAGAAAACCAAGCAGGCAAATGTTTGGCATTCCAGTAGTTTCAGTCGTTGCTTATGACTAATGCCAAAATTGCTTCTTTTCCACAATGTTAAAGATTTTCTTTATTGCTTTGTTGTATATAAATGTAAGAAGCAGCTTAGCATCTGACCTTGGGCTGCAGCATGCTATAAAATATAAACAAATGCCACTTGTATGCTCAGCAAATTCTCACATATTATCTTACCAGAGCGCACATTTACACAATACAATGAGATGCACAGCTTCATGGTAATCTTGAGGCTGGATTTGACAGGTCAAATGAGGATCTGTCCTTTAAGCACTTCTTGCCTTTATCAATTATCCATCTCGATCTTTGTTGAACCGTAGCACCTTTGACGCAGGGGTCCATAGCTATGAGCTGAAAAGTATAAAATGTTTCGATTATGGAGCTGTATGGACTGTATATCCTCACGTATGTGGATACACAGTGTGGCGCATGGGTATTGCACACATCTTCATTTAAAGAGGGTAAAGTTTGCAGGTCTTTATATGTTCACATAGACCACCAAGCTGCTTTAATCACCATGGTTCCCTGTGGTCAAGTGTATATTAACACATTATCTGTTTCTTCCTTCCAGGCGGACCTTAGTGTAAACCTGCAGGATGACAGCAGCTTCTTTTATGGTGTGTCCAGCCAGTATGAGAGCTCTGAGAACATGATTATCACCTCATCCACCAAGGTCTGTTCCTTTGGCAAACAGGTGGTGGAGAAAGTCGAGGTAAGAATGAGATACTGTGAGCTATCAAGTGTCATTTATTTATGTGTCAACATTTACTGGAGTGTACTGGTACTGACAAACTTATCCTACATTTATTTTTGACATATTATTGGAATTTTTGCAGTGTGTTGCATATTTTGTAACACTAAATTTTCTTTTCTAACCTATTCATCCAGTTGCCCACTGGGCAACAAGTCAGGCTTCCTCTGACTTGTTTGTGTAGGGTCCCACAGAGCATTACATTAGAGACCTTATCTAGCAGATATGGCCGACTTCTTGAATGAATGGCTTGAAGCAATGCTGTCTTCAGAGTTTATTAAAGAGTCCTTTGAAATATTTATGAGATGAGAAGAAGTGACATTTTATGACTTTATAGCTGCTGCTTTTTTAAAGAGATGTTTATGGAAAAACTCCTTCCAGACCAATAAACATCTACAGTAGTAACCTGTAATTCCAGCTGTTGCCACCCTGGAAATTACCCAGCAGCAGAGTGGGAGCTCTAAATGCTACTCAGGACCAAGAAAAATTAAATTTGCAGAATTGTGAAATTATTACAATTCTGTAGTAGTCATCCACTATTTTTCTGTGAATTATATATATACTTTTTTTATTCAGTTGCTTGAAAAAACTGCCATGTATCACATTTTTCAATTACTGGCAATGAAATATATATATTTGGATACAATTCAGGAGGTTTGCATCACTCATTGGATGATAAAGGAGTGATATTTTGACATAAAGAGGTCATGACCACATCAAAAGCCACAATTATCACACTGAGGAGTGAATAACTGTTACTGCAGATTCCAGTTACCGCTGATCTGTGGTCAGTAAACTGACGCAATTCACAAGTCTCCCCAGCATGAGTAATGTTATGGTTCCCGTTAACTGTACTCAATAGCCGCCCTGCCCCCACTTTCTGCTGATGGATTGTACAATATACAACACATACACATATCCCTAGGTGGAGCCATCTGCCTCAATTGGCCACATGATGATATTTAATGGCTTCATTATTTGATTACAGTTGTCACAAGAAATATGTTTATTGTCAAATCTGGCATGCCATATGCTGCACTAGGTATATTATATTACAAACAATACTGCTTATCACATACAATAGGCCAAGGTGTTCACATTCAATGCATCCATTTGAGTTTCAGTGGGCTATGTATCTTTGCGTTTTTGCAACACATTTCACATTTCATCCTTAAATGTGTTTTAAATTCTCTTCCAGTGTGATATATGTTCTCAGACATTGAACTTCACTCTGTGCCCGTTTCCCCAGACGGAGTACGCACGCTTCGAAAACGGGCGCTATGTGTTTCGGATTCACCGCTCCCCTTTGTGTGAATATATGATCAACTTTATCCACAAGCTTAAACACCTGCCGGAGAAGTACATGATGAACAGCGTACTGGAAAACTTCACTATCTTACAGGTAATAACTTTCAAATGTGTGTGGTACATGTAACTCGGCAGCTTACCTCCACTCAGACTGTTACTGAAGAGAAATAAGCTTCTTCTTTTAAGCTGCACTGATATCCTATCATTTGGACTGAAATTATGAGCAGCAGAGCGGGCTAAAAAAAACCTTCACATCACAACTCAAAAGTGAAACTTAAATGAAATGGTTAATAATGAATACTGACCTGAAAATGAAATAAATACTAATGAAGTAAGCTAACTCTTTGCAAAGGTTTTAAAATAACCTAAAGTGCTGGCATTGCTTAGGGTAATAGTTTTGTATTTAAATAACAAATACCCTAATTGTTATTCAAGTAACTCTTAAACTAAGTTAATGTTGTACTGTAAACAGGCATATTTATCAGTTAGCACAGATCTACCGAGACAGTTCCTTGTGTGGTGTTGATGTAAAGAATCATAAACACATTATCTGTCTATTATCTTAAAATTAATTTCCTATGAGCCACTGTTCTCTAATACATTCTCGCTCTTCGGTGCATTTGTGTGATTCCATTCATAGCACTCTGTGGCGATAAGCACACAGGGCCACATGTATGAACAACACTTTCTCTCAGATTCAGACTCCATCATTCCGCTTTGTAACGGGTGTGAAACAGGAAATCCGTGGTCTTCAGCTAAGTACCGCTACGGTATTTCCACTGGTTAACCATGACAGACCGAGAACAGCTGGAAGCATTTTTTATGGCTTCTTGCATTCTGCTATTAGTTGGGCTTTTCTGAATGAGTGGATAGAGTATCACCATAGTAACCGAGGGGTCCTCAACGACGGGGTTAAAAAAGAATTGTATTCTTTGTTTTGCAGGCTGCATTCCTGCAGTACTAGCTGAGGGACAATGACCATATTGAGCCCACACTGATGACTACACGGCAGCATGTCATTAGGTTTCTCAATGGGCTGATTTAGCTCAAACGAACCACAAACAGCTCATACACAGATGTTCACACACATGTGGATGACCGACACACACAGAGACTCAACACTGCAGGGCTGAGCGCAATGATGTGCCTCCCGTGATAAAAGTTGAATTCAGTGCAGCGCTGTTGAACGGAACGAGCCGCTCACGTTGTTTTTTGGTTTTTTTTTTGTCTTATGCATGTTGTTTCCACAAATGCCAGATGCATACTAGCATTACATGTAGAATAACACCATTTGACCAATGTGTCTCAATTATTCATTATTAATGTGTATGTGTTAGTAATTAGTAAGTGTATTTAACTAATGAACTGGCTGGTGAGTCTATTTAGAGTTTGGTGTCTAGGTTCTAGCCTCGTCACTCACCACAAATATGCTACATTTGAAACTTGGGAGTGATAAGTAAATATTCCCCCCAGGTGGGGGGGCATGTGGAGAGTTTGAAACACCAGGCAGTGATGTAGGGCACTGGTGATGTCCAAAGGGAGCATCAGGAAACTTTACTGGTTAAATCAACTGCCAAACTGGGAGGGTGTATTTGGTATTGACGTGAGAAGAGGGAGACATGCTACGTGGGTATGATGCAGTACAGCTCGAGTTGCCGGCCTTAATTAGCTGGCGGGCTCACTTTGTTAGTGATGTAGCAGAAAGCCATGACTCTGCCAAAACCACAAACATGAAAATAGACTGTTAAGGCCGCAATAACTAAACATTAATTCAGTTTCATTATACATATCAATGCTGTCCAAACTGGGGGTAAATTTGTGTAGTAAGTGAAAACACAACAAAGCAAGCTTCACAATATTACAGCACTTTGTGTTTGTCTGCAGGTGGTGACTAACAGGGACACACTGGAGACCTTGCTGTGCATAGCCTATGTCTTCGAGGTGTCCACTAGTGAGCATGGGGCGCAGCATCATATTTACAGGCTAGTCAAAGACTGACACAGCGTCAACGCTCGGAACTTACCAGTTCTAGACCCATTGTAGCACATCGGTGAGCAACAACACTATACAATAGACTACTTCCTCCACAAGCTGAAACCATACGAGACGGTCAGGAGCCCAGAGAAGCACAGGCTGTGTCAGTTTGTGCAGGAACACAACTACTGCTGAAGAAGAGGTAGATTTGGGACTGTGGAAGTTGAAATTGGCTGTGTGCGAAGAGGAGGACCATGGTACACCGTGGTCTTGATGCCAAAGGAGCCAAACATAGCCAAGAAGACCTGCATGAGAGAGTTGTAATTGGTGGTGTTTTTCCATCTCATTTTTACTAGAGCTTGTTTTTAATTTAGATTCTTTTACACACATGCATGTGCAAGGGGATGTTTGTGACGGAGAAGTCTGGCTGCCTCAGGGTGCCATCTAGTGACTTAAATATGAAAAAAAAATATATATATATGGGAAAAGTAGTAGAAGTATACTGAGAATCCCTCTTTTGCACATCCAAAAATATCACTGTTTTTTGTGCCAATGTTTTGTGTTACTGGAGCAGTTATGTACAGTGCCACATCCTTCGCCTCTTAACAGAGTTACGTTGACATGTGGCTAAAAGAACTTGTATTCACTTAGTTTGATGTTGAATGTTGAATGTTTCTTGTCTTACTGTTTTTGACTGAAAACTGTCTGACTGCAACAAAAGGCACATAGTAACACTGCTAACTTGAACCAGATTTGGATTTGTAAGCTGATTACAGAAGTTGTCTGCATCTGTAACTTGCCCTGAGGTGTCACGTGAAAATACAAGTGTTTCTTTCATAAGTCCTCACTGGTTTTTGCAGTGTTTCCACAAATTGCCACACATAGTGTAAACCTGATTAAGGAAATGATCAAATGTGCAGGATTTTATCCGAACAAATAAGTCAGAACAAAGCTTTCCCCTAACCCTACTTTTATATATCTTGAGGAAACTTCATGGGAGGGTATGGGGAATTTAATAAATGTGGACATACAGATTTAAATGTGGGTTTTTATGAATAATCCTACCTTTGAAATAACAGGTGGTAAATATATAAAGACAAAAATCAATAGCCTATTATTATGGTAGAAGTTTTAATATTGATCCACAGTAGGTAAATCAGACAAATTGCCTCATTTTAACCCTGTCCTGTTTCCATGCCACATACCACTGTTGCACTGTTTTCCCGGTATGATGTGTGCATACTGAAAAGGTGGTAAAATAAATACATTGAAAGTTTTAAGTGTGCATAATAAATCTTACTTTTGGAAGGTGTTGTTTATGGGCATCATATTGTCGTACAGTGGAGGAAGAACCACATGCCACAGAAAGTCTAAACTAATTGCAGATGGCAACACTTACTAAGACCTCAGAAACCAGGGGGGTGTAGTTTAAAATTACTTTAGTATGCATTAACCTGAAGATTGCTTTATTCTGCTAGTCCATTTTCTCTGATTATCAATGTAGAATCTGAATATAGGACTATATAAGCCAATAATCACATTTGAGGAGGCCAAAGCCAAAAAGATATTTGGCTATTTTTTGAATAGTTGGATAAAAAATATTAACATATCTGTGTAACAATGCTTCCTCTTAGTCAAGTTTATTTGGACATGTCACTGTATGTTCACAGTTTTATGGACGTCCACGTGTGCATCTATTATTATGTTATTAAAAAAAGGAATAGAATTATGTAAAAGACTGCAACAAGCGCAGGATAATCCATTTTGTTGATGTGACACTATTTTTAATGGCAGCGACGACTGCCATCTGGTGGTGCTGAGACAACATTACACTTTTCCGACTTTAACTTGGCAAAGTCACTTCAGTGTACAGCTAACTGTAGCAGCTATACATCGTAATGTAAAGAACCTTCTGCATCGCAGGGTTCAAATTTTTGGAGTGGATTGAATACTCCGATGCTCATTTATGAATATGTAAACTGCACTGTGTTGCTCGGAGAGCAGCAGTGGCGCAAAAAAAGTGGGCGCACTATATGCAATGCATAGGGGCGCTGCACGGGGGGGGGGGGGCCATCGGTTTTTAAAAGAGG
>VUQK01011010.1:0-10725 GCA_015106715.1 Bujurquina vittata | reverse complement strand
TTAATAAAACGGAAAGACAGGACACTAGGGGGTGAGAGGCCCGGCACCCCCCCCCCCCCCCCCCCCATTGCTTTATGTTGCCAGGAAAATGCAGTGCTTTATTGAAACATGCAGACATACAAGGAAATACAGTATGTAAAGCAAAAACAGAGTTTGTACCACTCTAACAAGTTGAAAGTCAGAATTTGGTGGAGCACCTTTATTCTTCAGCACAGCCTGAACTCTCGGAGGCGGCTCTCTTTCAGGGATCGCTCCTCAGGCTTCTTGAACGGCCTTCCAAAGCTCGTGTCAGGACATGATGGAGCTCCCCTGTGTTCCATTGTTGGACCTCTCTCCTCCCCTTCTCCGTACATACTGACAATGATTTGAACCCAAAATTGTAAATTTGGATTCATCACTCCATCAGACCCGTTGCCACTGTCCTTCAGTCCAGTTCTGGTGTAACACCTCAGCATTTCCTCCCTGTCTCCCTTCCCTCAGAAAGGCTTCTTGATAGCTCTCTGAGCTTCCACTGAGACCAACCCAAAGGCCAGGTGCATCTCTCAGGTGTCCCGTGTCAAGTCTTTGCTGGATTTATTTCCTGTTTTTTAAGGACACAACTTTCAGATCCTGTTCATCTGCTTTTGTCCTCCACGTTTCCTCAGATTTTTTTAAGGAAACACTGCACACCAGGCTGAGATATGTTATTTTATTCCTGTCAGACTGGGTTAGCTTTGGCTCGTGAATATGTACTGCTCAGATGCTGGCGTGTTACGGGCAGCTCAAGCACAAAAGAAGAACATGTTAGAGTAGCACAGACGCTAGTTAGCATAGCCAGTGTTATAACTGTTTTAGCTGTTTTCACCTAAAGTTGCAGTGTTTCAAGTTTCATGCTAGTGGACACACGGCTGTTAATTCATACTAAAAGAATACAGCGTGAGCTCGACGACCCACCTCAAGCATGTCTCTCATGAACATGTTTTAACACAGCCAGAGAGGGCGCCATTGAGCCAATAAACTTTTCCACGTGCATGAATAACAAATTGTAGCCATTGTGGCAAGTGGAAGCACACTGTTACATTACTATATTTACCTGCTGCATTCAGAACCTCCACACCAACCAGAAAATAAGGTGGTGCTTAAAAGCAGCTGGTGCTATCCATTCGCAGGTGCCAGCAAAGCCTGCCAATCAGAAGAGGGGTTTTTAAGCAGGTTGGTGAGGGCCGAGGGCCTTGGAAATGAATGCGGGTCAGAGCCGTGCATGGAACCGATCTGCTGTGCATTTTCATCCTGCAGCAGGAAAATAATCCCCAAAAAATACAGTCAAAAATACTGTGTGGTTCTTTCAACCACACAGTTTTGAAAAGTTTTTGAGTTTCAAATCAGGGACGTGACCTCAGTCTGTGAATGTCACCACTAAAGACTCAAGTGCAGACAAAGAGCCCCCGAAACAAGCAGGAAGTGAGGATGGCGGCAGTCCAGATCCGGCAGCACAAGGAATGCATCATGTGTCTCATAACGGATGTCCAGCCAGATCCAAGTGATCACATCATTTCTGAACAGAATGATTACACTTTCTGTATCTGCAGCTTTGTGATGGAAAAGGATCAGAAATGAACAGTTAATGCAATGACTGAATAACATATACATTATTCGCACAGTTAATTTGGCGTCTACGTTTTGCTGTGAATGCCTTCTTTGTGTTTGATTTGTGTGGGGACTATGTTTCCTTCGCTGTTCTAGTTTGTTCAGATATTTTTTGAAGCCAATTCACTCTTCAACTTTCATGTTTATGCCAATTTCAAAAAATCCTTGAATAACGCTAATTAATCAGCGTTTGAACCGTCTGAATAAGTTTCCTTTCCGTTGGCGGCTTTTCACTTGTTTTCTCAGGATAAAGAAGCTTTTATGACTCGATGCCGGATTAAATGACTCCCTCGTGATGGATATTTTTTGTGGTAAATGTCGACTTTTTTCTGCCTCTAATGTGCTTTACCTTCCTTGACATTGCACCGCGCAACCAGTCAGATTGACTTGTGAATCATGTCAAAAAAATCCTGAAGATGAAAGACTCCTTTGAAAGCAGCAGTAAAAGAAATCAAGTCTTTCAGCCGGTGTTTGAAACAGCGACGAGGCGCTGCCAGATCAAAATCCGATCAAACAATAACATTTTTCCCTTTTTTGATTGTGATTAGGCTGTATTTTCTGACAGCCACTGGAGTAATTGTGAAAGTAATGAGATAGTGGCAGTTTTTTTGTGCTTTCTCCTTTCAAATAATGAAAAGATGATGAAAACAGCCGTGACTCCAGGAAAGAGCGTTGCTGGGTGGGAAAAGGACTTCAAAGGGAATGATAAGCAAATGTAGTCGAGCTTTCAGTCTGAACCAGGCACTTTAATCAAATTGTTTCAGAGGAATCAGACTACACACGGAAACACAGAAAAGAGAGAAAGATTGATTTTTCCACCCGTGAACCTCCTCTTACACCACAACTTGTGCAACACCCCAGCGGCCCCTTTACGGCCCTCGGGGCAGAGAAACAGCACACGTCCCGGTCCTTTATGCCTGTTTCCTCTGTGTTTGCATGTGCATATGATGTAACTAAATGTTCAGCCTTCATTGAAGCTTGAGCCTCTGCAGACTTGAGCCACATCTGCTGGTGAACTCAATTCAGTTCAGTTTGATTCAGACAGCACCAGCTGACAACAAGCAGTCGCCTTAAGGCGCTTTGGGTTGTAGGTAAACACCCAACAACAGTGGAAGAGACACAACGCTTGTAAAAAGCCTTTTGTCAGGTCGTATGACCACATAATGCAAGCAGAGTATGGATGTTAAAGGAAAGGATAAATATTACCCATCAATGAATTTCACTTTTAGGTACTTTAATGAATAACACTCATTAGTTTCTCTAAATTTCAGCCTGAAACTCAGAGTCAGGATCAGAGACCATAAACACTGCTGAGGGACATTTATGACCCTGCAATTAATCAGGATCTAATACAATTATCCTTGATGGATGGAATGACGTTATTTTAGCCCACAGAGAATAAAAATAACTGAAACACCCCGACCTTTGTGAACTGCCTGTGTAGGCTTCTTCTTCTCATTTTAAAAATTATAATTTTGAATTAGAATTTGCTATTTTCAGTGTGATTGCCAGTCAACAGAGAACCTTTTACTTAAATACATTTAATCAAGTACAATTTTGAGAATTTTGTTATGCACTTTAGTAGTTGACATGTGGAGAAAATATGTACTTCTTTACAGCATTAGATCAATTTAAGGTGCTTTTTATTACTGTGTACTAATTATTACATTAAGATTTTTTTAAATACAAAGGAATGGAATTCTTTGAAACTGAATTCTAAAATCTTTAAAAACAGACAAAGTGTATCTGTTTTCAAAAATAGTCCAAACTTCTGGGATGATGTGAACCACCAATGGCAGACTCAATGGAAAGGTTTTTCTTAGACGCTAAGTCTGCGGCAGGAGCCGTGAGGAGCACGACGAGGTCTCAGAGGCAAGCTGGAAGCTTTGTGCCGTACACATGAAGGAGATCGGAAAGCCAATCACAGCTGTAACAATCTGGTAACAAATGCTGACGGTGAGTGTTCAGGTGATGAAGGGCAGGTGTGCCTCCCTGAAATCCCGTTGGAGCCACTGAAGAGCCACACCTAAACTAAAAGGATGTCACGATTCTGGCTTCTTAACTTTATTTTTTACTTTTTTGTTGATCCGTCTGCTGTTTTGGTTTAACAACACAAACGTCGTGATGATGTCATTTCAGTTTTGAAAAATTCCGACCGTGCTCTCCGATGTCATTAAATAACCTGAAGTCCACTTCAACCTGCAGCAGGAAAATACAAATAAAATATGATCAAATCCCATGAATACAGCACCACACACAACACCTTTTAGTCCTGTGACGTTTGCAGTCAGACACTTCTCTGAAAGCATTTGTATTGTGGGTTCAGGTGGCCAAGCTGTGTACTTACAAAAATCCCTCCATTTAGAAGCTTTTCTTTCATAATTCTGTGCTCATGATGTATTTAGAAATATCTTCACAGAGACCATTTTCAGATGCTAAAGAAAACCCGAGCATAGAGCCTAATAGTCCACAAGATGTCCTCACATCATGGAGGGCTAAGAAGCGTGTCAGAAACTCATGGTGGGCACTCTAAATAGATGACTGTTTCTCTTGAAGATGGTGGATTTGATGCAGTGGCCGCTCCTCGCTTTCCCTTCAGGCATGAGGCAAGAAGAAGGCAAACACAAGCCAAATATCTGTCTGTGAAAGGCAAAGCGATGGCTGAGCATTACTCTGCTTTCATCCGAGCCGGTTAACCGGAGAGCTGCCATTACTCATGTCCTAACAGCCTGTAATGGAATTTTCCTCGGATGAGCAAAAGGTTGTCAAGCCGCTCGCTGAAGATCAGAAAAGCAGCTCGGTGGACTGGAAGTCCAACGGAAACGGATGAGAGGGAGAACGGAGTAAAGCTGAGCACACACACACACACACACACACATTAACAAATGTTATTATTAATCAAAGAGAGCAGCACCATGATGCAGATTTGTGTTACAAGCTACTGTCTAAAAACGTGAACGTACTGATTCGGTCCATGAGCCTGAAATATTTCATGTTACATGCTGACTTCATCACTGTTTGCACAGTGGATTCACCCAGAGGGATGAGGGCGGGTCAAAGGTCAGGCAGAGAACACCAGCTTGCTAGTTCAGCACAGCAGCTGACGTGTGTGTCTTCCTTTTGATCAAACAGCGTGACCCTCTGATCTCTGAGCACTTTCACACTGAGAGTGGAGCTAATTCCTTTCAATTAAAAGCAGACTATCACTGAAGCATCTCGCGGTGGTGCGCAGCCTCTGATGTCTGACACTGAAGCCGGCTCATGACGTCTGAATGACTCACAACACCAGTCAGCAGCCGTGTGATGCCGGGTGCCAAGTTGCTGTTAAAGTTTTAAACTTTGTGACCTAAGAACAAGATGAACAATGTAAATTAGTGAAAGGCATCAGGAGGGAAGTTAAGAGCATTTCAGTTATGTGGTTGGCAGATCAGGCTGTCCTGTGTCATCTAATTTTTTTTTTTTTAAATGCAAATATTGAATAGAGTTTTTACAAAGAACAGTTAGCAGTTACCCACTCGTGGTCAGAGTGTATTTCTGATTTTGTATTGCTTTGTAACATTCCAGAACTTTAACTGAGAATGGAACAAGAAATACATTTAGTGCTTTGTGTTAAGTGCAGGGACGCTGAATGTGAAGTTCAGGTGAAATGCACCTTTAAACCGCCCCCTTTTATTCACAGCCATTTCCTATTGACAGCCTGCTGGGACTCTGAATTGAAAGGGCATGATCTTTTCTGGAGGCAGACAGGGCATTGTACAGACACTATTTTCAGAACCACATCAAGCCAATTAGCACAGCAGCAGCTAAGCTGGAGCATGGTGGGGGTGGGGCCTGTGAAAGTGTGGGAACGCACACACGTGTGTTATGTAAACTGAGCCATATGTTCACACGCTGACTGTATGTGGCTGTGCATCGTGCTGCATGTCTCTTTGCAGCTATGTGGAGGGTTAAATTTATCCCAGGCTCGTTAGCTAAAGCGTCCCAAGTGTCTGCTAATTAGCACATAATAGGACAGGCGCGTCCGCCACAGAGGGCCCTGTAATTTAAGAATAAAGTTCATTTTCCTGCCAGAGGCATTCCTCACAGCCGTGACCGGGCGACTACAATTAGCCCCCTCTCCATTAGCATCGCTCGTCAGCCGTGAACCATCAGTTATTATTAGCTAACACTGCTGTTATTACACTACACGTAGCACTGGCTCTCAGGGTGCCCACTCCTTTATTAAACAAAAGCCTTTTTTTTGTCTCATTTGTCATGTTGCACAAGTTTTCTATGAAAGTAAAGTTGTGGTTTGAGAGGTGGCTCGGGAGCCTGCTATCTGTTTTAGTTAGTTGGTGAACTTCAGGGGTGGCTCTGAGGAGCAAACAGGAAACTGGAAGAGTGAATGTGTTGAAGGTGTGAGTGTGCAAGCAGCAGCTGGAAATAGAAAGTAGATGAATCACATCGGGTTTGTTCTGTAATTGCAGCCTTCGCATTCAGAGAGAGAAGGAGAGAAACCACGTCGAGCCATCTGGAGCTGCAGCTATCAGTTTCTGTGGAGGACTGAGAAATTATCACGATATCAACATTCACAAGGATGACTTCCAAAATTAGTCACCACCAGCTGAAACGCTGCACCTACAATGCGGGAACAGCTCAATGCTGTTTATGAAACATTAAACTTTGCAGATATCTGCAGGCTCTTGCATCAAAATATAACATTTCACTTCTTTTTGCCTTTTGTTTCTGTCGAGCTGACGCGGACGGTCGTTTAGTCCTTCGTCTTGTTTTGCTGGTGTGAAACGGCAGATTAATAAGAGACACGTTTCAGAAGCAGATGACAAACAGCATCATCCAGGCGTGTGTTTAGCTTGATGCTTGTATGGAGCTGAACTGATAATCAGTGAGATTCACAGGCTGGATTCTGCTGCCTGGCGAGGTCATGCTGAAAGGCTGCTTTCCTCTTTATGTTCCTCTATAAGCCGCTTAATTTAACTCTGAGCAGAAAAATAAATCCCTTTTTCTTTATGTTTCCTAAAATGTGAGGTCTTTTTTCCACAATTAGAATGATGATCCAAATACACTGACGTACCAGCCATATTTGCTTTTACAAGAACAGCTCTATAAGTTTTCTGTGGGCTATTCTTCTTAATGTTTGCATTTTAATTTATTCTGTATATTTAGCTGTTTATGCCAGGCCTGACCGGCATTAAGGAAGGGGTAAGAAAAAGATGGCTAAAAAATAGAGAAAAAAGGGGGAAATAGAAACAAAGGGGAGAAAGGACAAAATAATCAAAGAGAAGTAGATATAAAAACATTCACATGTCTAAACATATGCATTTGCATGTACACAGAATGTTACCGCTTTCAGCAATGTGTGCATGTGCCTCTGCCATGGCATGTACTCAATAACGAGGGCAAGAAAGTGCAACCACGCCCTGTGATCGAGAGGCCAACAGGGAAAATGTGAGCTCCTCACCAGTAACAGATTTCATTTATCGCTCTCACTGTGTTGCCCATGAATTTTTAACTTGTGTCTGTTCTATAAATAATTGTGGTTTAGTAATGATGCAAAAAGATAAATACTCACTTGTAGCCATTCATAAATGATTAAACTTCATATAAGCTCCACTAGGTTTAAAAGAAACTGCTGATCGATCGGAATCCACACAGCGTTATTGCCACGGGCTAAAGATGGAAAAGTCTCCAGCATCACTGAGGGGCCAGATGTCGCTGGCTGATTGGTCGGATCATGTGTGGCTGCGCTGAGCTGGGCTTTCCCTCATAGGCCAGAGGCTTGCTGGATTTCATGCAAAATGCTGTGCTGTTTATTTGCAGAAACTGCTCCATAAAGGACATGTTTGGACATCGATTTGTAGCCAGTGAAACATTGGAAGCACTGGAAAGTCCAGTTGTCCCTCACTGCTTGCTGGCTTTTGGGTGTTGCTGAGATTCCCAGTCTGCTTTTCCTGTGGTGCAGCACGCATTTCAAGTATTAAATAGCCAAAAAATTGCTCCCCAAGAAGAAAGAAAGCAGAAAAAAATCTGCTCGTGACTCTCCTTCATCAAATAAAAATTTCTGTTTCAGTAAAACTAAATTATCCTCCTAATTACAAGATTATAATCTGCTGTGAAACAACAGGCAGGGGCCTGCATGCATTTGTGACGCTGTGGATACTCTTTCTGTTCATACTGGACACACACACACACACACACACACACACACATGCACACACGCACAAACACACACACACACACGCACACACGCACACTCTCTCACACACAAACACACACACACACAAACACACGCACACACACACACACACACACACACACACACACACACACACACACACACACACACACACACACACACACACACACGCAAACACACTCTCACACACACAAACACACACACACACACACAAACCCACACTCTCTCACACACTCTCTCACACTCAAACACACACACAAACACACACAAACACACTCTCACACACACTCACACACACTCACACACAAACACACACTCTCTCACACACAAACACACACACACACAAACACACACAGAAACACACACACAAACCCACACTCTCTCACACACCCTCAGAGACACACATGCCCATTGTAGCGAGTGATGAAGGCGTGGCTGTATAGAAACGTAACACACTTGGTGTTAAACATCTTAAACTGATTTGCTGTTGAGACCCACAAATGCCAAAATAGTGTCCACTGGAAATGCAATTGTCTAATAAAAACTGTACTTCCATACAGCTAAACTACACTGTTAGTTTAAAAGTTAAAGGCAAATGTGGTTCCCGTCTCTGTATTGCAGAATTAAACCGTGGAAGTGTTTAAAAAAGGCAACTTAATTGTTACATCTTTTTGCGGGTCACTCTTGCCATTCTGTAGCCATCTTGGTCACACCTCTGGGCACTTGTGTATAAAGAATGCAGACAGAGCCAGAAATTTAATTTCTTTTAATGGTCATCGGCACCTAAATAGAATTTCCACACAAAACACAAAGACCTAAAAAAGTGCACCACCCTAAAGCCTGATTAGAGTAACAAGTACACATGTCTTCCACACAGACAAACTGTCAACTTTAACTGTGTGTGACTGTTTTTCTAGCTGAGCTGTTGAGTGGGCCTCCATGGCCAGCAGCATCACAACTGCCATCACTGGCGCTGATGCAGGCTTCTCTGAGTGCGCTGCCTCTGGTAATAGCCGGTGGTTACAGTTATGTAACCCTGATTTCTGGCTTTGGTAGTCTGGCTCATTGGGCTGCAGGTAACATGCTGACTACAGGGCAGCGTGCACTCTGGGTACAAGTAAACTGAAGAACTTCATGTACTCTGCCAGCATCGAAATTCATAGTCAGGTTTGAAAGATTGCAGTCGGGCATCAGTCACAACACACGTCGGCAGTCAAGCTAAAACAAATGGAGTGGATTAAAATATTTGTAATCCACTCCATTAGTTTAAATGTATGACATTCATTTATTGCAATTCTGCTGACATTGCATCTGTCTGCAGCTTGTTTGCACAAATGGTTTTCATGGAAAGAAACTGACAGCAGCTGTTGTTCATTAAATGAGCCAGCGAGGCCTCAATTTCAAGGAAAAATATGACTTTTTGACATTTCAACGATAAACAGTCCATTAATGTTTCACTTCAGTGACTGCTTCTCTCTTATTTATTGGTGAAGCTTTTGAAAGCTGTACAAAATGCTACGGATGGATTTCTGATTCTTGACACTATTTTTACATTTTTTAAAATTTTCAAGAATTTTGTAGGTTTGACTTCAGTCATCACGCCGCCTTTATTTTGTTGGCAAATTCTTCTGAAACATGAATGAACATGATCAAAGTGTGGCGTTATTTATATTCAAATACGAGTTATGAACTGGGCTGGTGGAGTTTTGATCCTAGTTTCAGTTGTAGCAACAAAATCAGTCACAGTATGTCAAAGTTAATTAATTTTTAATTTATTTATTTTCCCCCGGCTTCTTCATTTTCTAACGGGGAGTCCCTCGGTGCGCTCTCCTTGGAAACAATCAATCATCTTCTGCCCTGCTGCATTCATCCTCCATTCAAAAGCTTATTGAATGGCGGCGATAAGGCAGCCAGCACACAGATTGATCTCCACCTCGAGTCTCTTCACTGTGTGTGTTTATCTCAGATGGAAGAATATTAACCAGCTCGCCATCAGATGTCATAATATCTGTGTCTGAAAGGAGAAAATCCATGTTATCGACCTGCAGAATGAGCGGCTGGTGCAGCTGTCAGTCAAGTTGATTGATGGACCTGTCGACCAGTGGCGGTAAAGGTTAGGGTGGGCGGGGCCCGGGGAAGTGAGACTCCCCGGCTCGCCGATCGATCGGCTGTCTGGCAGCATCAGCGGCTCCCTTCATCTTCCGTCATTAGTTTACAGTTTCTACTGATTTTTAAATATCAGCCGTTGATTAGCTGAAACAAATGGAAGCAAAGTTCAGTACAGACGGGATTTTAACCCAGGCTGCAGAGCAGAGAGCCAGAGGAAAATGTACATCAGAATAACGCACATTATGGTTAAATTACAACATAGATGTGGAAGTAAATTGTGGTGCAAAATGTCATTGGCCTCTATCCTCGGTGATATATCCATCTAAAGATTGTATTCTTGGAGAATGCTGATGCTAACAAGGCTGATGATTATGGAGGGCTTGTTGCACTGAGGTCACACCAGTCGTTACACCTGTCAGTGATATTCCAATCCGTGTGTAGACATTAGTGCATTATTAACACACCCATCTTTCAACTTGCCCCTCATATTGCTTTGCACCTGTTACCTTTTGTGGCTGCAGCTTGCAGCAGACTGGAGCAGCCATGTTGAAGGGACAAATAACGCGGGTCACATTTCTCACCTGTCACGGGTATGGCAAAAGATGTTCTTTTTTTTCAGTTTGTTTGTTTATTTATTTTGTTTTTTTTCGGGGGGGGGGGTATTTTACATGGAGAACATTTTAAAAAACTGAAATAATTTTTCTCTCGTTCTTTGACAGCACATACTTTGCCCACAGCTCTCAAAATGACAGATAGCCTCAGTAAAGAGTATCTGTGTGTGTGTGTGTGTTTGTGTG
>VUQK01011006.1:8347-21264 GCA_015106715.1 Bujurquina vittata | reverse complement strand
ACCTGCAGATGTAGCTCCAATCGTTGCCACTAATGAACAAGACAAAGAAAATGCCGCTAAGAGGATTAGGAAAGTCTCCGGTTCAACACAGAACAGAATGAAAATTAAAAAATGCTCCCGCGGATGTTTACGCCAAAAGATCGCTGATACGCTCATTTCGCTGTCAATCAAAAAGCGATTCAGCCTCAGACAGAATATCCAATCATCATCCAGAAGCTGAGCGTTCGGGCCAGCCGAGGCCAGCCCACTGCCCCATAGACCCCCAGAGACGCTGAGCGTCCGTGGGCGGGACAAAGGCCAGCATTTAGCCAATGGCTCGTCTCGTTTCGCAGCATTTTAGGCTGCGCTATCAAACGCTGTGGATGCTCAGCGTCCACGCTGTTTAAAGCACTGTGAAGCTGCGGGGATGAATGAGAGGAAAGCCGCGTTGTAACCAGTGATAAGAAGCTGATTGTGAACAAAAGTTGAGCGCCTCTGGTGTTAACCACTACAGATTGGCGGCACCTTAAACATACAGAACATTTGTGAAAAGATGTCGCTTTGCTGTTTTAATTCAGTCTGAAAGATGCCTACATGATCTGGAAGAAAAAGCAAGCAGAGGTAATCTGTCTAAATTCACGTGTGCAAAGCTTGTAAAGACCAACACACTCAAAGCTGCAACTGCTGATAACAGGGCATCAATCGGATTACATGTCCTTATGAGGGTTTTGGTAAGTATTTTTGGGTCACTCAGGTTAAACTGATAAAATCAAAAGGCAGTAAAGTTTGTAGAATTAAAGGGATCTGATTACGTTCTGAAATTACTACACAGAATGTATTGTATACAAACAAGGTGTCAACAGTTAACACATACAGCTATGTTTTTTCTTCTTCTCTAGGTTATGATAATATCCTTACTAATTATTGTTTTTCCACTGATCAAATTATCCTTTAAGCTCCTCGTAACCCATTTAAGCTATAAACTATATCTGAATGCTTTAATTAATAACTGTGAGACACTTGTTGTTTCCTAGAATACCAGTTTACTTGGCTATTTCTGAGTCTATTTAAACCATTTACATGAAATTGAATCTGATGTATACTGGTCAAACTCATAGATCTAATTCAGAAATGTGCGTTACATGCAAATGTTGCTAACAGTAAGGGTCTCTTTAACCAGACAGAATAGTCTTTCATATCCGCAGCTCGGGGCTAAAACATCAGCAGTGTTGTGAAGCAAAACAGAGAAACACAAACACCCCATCAAGAATCCCAGAATTCCATAACACCTGGAAAAACCACTGACTCCTTTCCCTCTGTGTGTGTGTGTGTGTGTGTGTGTGTGTGCGCGCACGGGCGCGCATTTAACACAAGTGTTATAGATGTCGTGGAGCAGCATGCGGGTCTGCTGTGCCCTCAGTGCTCATGACTGTTTTTACTGTAATCAGTGGGAAACATCATGATACCATCTAACCCCGACCTCAGCATAAAAAAAACATCGAGCTCTTTCCATCAGACTGTCCAACTCTCCAACTGTCCTTCACTCAATGCACCAGATTCAAGAACTCACTGAAGAACGACTGATTGCAGGGAAGATGGCAATATAACATTTATAGATTACAACTTAATATATATAAATAGACCCACACAGCTCACATCACTTTCAGCGGTAAATGCTCTGTGCGCAGCTTCCATCAGTAGATAAAATCATACTGATCTTCAGGCACATTACAACACTGTTTCATTGTTCACAAAGGGTCGACCACCTGTTTAACCTAACTATAAGACCTCACTACAGTTAGAGGTACCGTCTGCTCAGGCAAGTGCTCGCATGCTGGACAAACGTGGGACGGATTTGCATCTGATTTCCATCCCGGTTATGTGCCTGGAGTGTGCCAGGATAGCGTTAAAAGCCAGCCAACTTCTAAGATGAGAGGAATGACAGGGGAGGAAGATGGAAAAGGGGGCGATGAATGGCGGGTACATTGACAGACAGGTAACACGAGGATAATGAAAAGTTTGAGCCGTTTGAAACTGTTGGAAACTGCTCAAAATGAACCAAAGTGGCATTTACACCATCTGTCTCTTTCCCCCTCTCTTTCTATGTTTGTCTCTCTTCTAAACAGTCATGAGATCATCTCTTCGCCTCAGGCTGTTGAACAACTGTAGCGAGGCTGGCCTGGGTGTGGGTTTTATGGAAGCCCTTTTCTGCAAAAATAAGTTTGTCATCATAATGAGAAAGCCACTAACAATTAGGACACAACTTCTCATTTTTAGACACTAAATTTCTTTTTTTGAAAATTATGTATTACTATCTCATAAATATGAGACAACAGGCAAGCTCAGGTACGTATGAGAAAATGTCAATAAGTCATCAAGTCACTAAAATTCAGTACCCTGTTTGCAATAAAGGGACACAATGTCAAAAAATTATATTTAATCTGCTCATCTTTCAGTTTCAGTAGGGATGCATCCAAATACGGGCAGATTTCTTTATAAATTACACTCAACGTGAGCTAAAATGTGGGACATTTTCTCTAAATTGCAAATAAATACATTTTTTAAATAATGCCAGATGTAGCAAATATGATAAAAATTAAAACTCATATATGCAAATGATTTTTTTTTTCAATAAGCGCTCCATTTTCGAAAACTCTAAATTTTCTGACTTCACAGTTCAGGCTTTACAGGGTTAACCCTGTTTGCCATGTTTGCAGCTAATGGCTCTTTGGGAATCACCTTGTTGCTGCAAAAAAGTGCCTACAGTTTAAAATTGCTTCTTTGCTAAGTTTTCTGTTATGTGTAGACACAACACTGGTTCTACCCTTGAGTTAGGCGCCTTTTTTATGCTTGAAAGACTTATAGGTCAGTGTTAAATGGCTCAAACAACAAACAAAATAACATTTCTCTGAAAATGGTCAGGTATTAGGAGAACTGGACCAAAAATGAATGAAAAAGCAGCCGATGTTGACAGAAAACCTTTGAAAGACCTTCACAAAGCCTGGAGAACTGTTGCTCAAGACCACTTTATGAAAATTACAACAAAGTCCAGCTCCTTGGAAGCAAAATACAAAGAAATGAGGGGGCTGAAGACTTTTGCACAGAACGGTATGTTATCTCATAAAAGCAAAAAACGCTTGCTTAGTGGACATCGTATGTTTTCAGGAATACCTTCTCTTTCCTGTTTGTTTTTGGAGGGGTGAGGTCAGAGTTGTTTTTTTTTTTACTCCTTCTCTTCTCGTAAGCATAAGCAAGTAAATGCACCCTTCATGAAAAAGTTTATTCATGTAACGCCTACTTGCATCACTGGTCTTAAAATGTCATAGTAAAAGAATTAAAGCAGGTGGACTCACCACACCTTCCTGACTGGACCAAACTGTGAACAGAGATCTATTGATAATTTAAGGCGCCCTGTTGCTTAAACACTGGCAGGAGAGTCACCAAACAGCACTCTAAATGGATGGATGGATTTGAATCTCTTTATTTGAAGGACACGAACCCCAAGTTACATGATGTGCTTTCATGACTGCATTCAAGCAGTCTGAAGGACAAAAAGATGCATCAGAAGAGAATTATGAAATGGGCGAGGCTTTTTTTAGACACCCCTAAATTAAAACATTAAGAAGTTCACTTTTAATGCTTTCTTGTCTTTCTTAACCTGTATTTGGATTGTTCTTTTACATCATTGGTGTCCAGTGGCTTCTGCGTAACACAGTGGGGCTTTTCTCAGGTGTGATCTCAGGCTTTAACACACTGCTGTCTCTGGTCTGTTTTCCCTATATGTGCTCCGCTGAGTCGGCATCAAGTGGCAGCTACCGTCAACAGTGCAGCCTCATATTCACAGCCTCCCCCTCACATGTAGAAACTGCCCCCTCCCACACACACACACACACGCACACATCCTCACATCCCTCCCTTGCTCTGCCATCCCATGTCCTCAATGCAAACACAAATAAGCACCAGCAGAAGCAGGTGTCTTTCCACCGGGATAAATAAACAGTAAACCAGGATCCAGGAGCAGGAGGTTGTGTCTGCATGGGAGTGTGTCAGGGATGCGGGGGGATGGGCAGGTAGTTTGGCTGGGTAGGTGAGGTGAGGTGGGATGGGGTGGGGTGGGGTCGTTTAATAGTTTCTGTGTAAGTGTTTGTGTGAGGAGAAACTTTGAATATAGCTGATAGCATCTGTTAAAGCCCTTCTATCTCTAACAAAGCTGTTTGTTTTCACTGAGCGTTTCTTTTCAGCTCATTTGCTTTAGAGTCAGCTCATAGCTCACAGCTAATTGTAGAGCATTTTACAATCAAACAGTCATAAGGACATAATATATAGATGGATGACTGCTAATTTATTCAAACCTGCAGTGCTGCTGTTAGTAATGTGCTGCCGTTACACGCTCCTGGTTCAGTGGCATCCTAATTCACCACTTTATTCGTGCTCTTGATGATTCTGTGGCTTTCAGGGCTCATTTGCCTGTCTCTTACCTGCAGCTGTGCAGGCTGATGCTTATCTGTCCTCCAGAAGAAGGAAAACAAGCTTCTGCATCATCATCTAGTAGCAGTGAGACAGGTGAGAAGAAAGGAGTACTTGAAACAGTTAAACAGAATAGAAAAACTGCCCCCAGCTATGTGGGGGGATACATTTAAGCAAGTGAGGGGGTCTCATAACCTTTCAGTTTCTTGTTGACTTCAGGATATCAAGAAACTGCAAAAAAAAAGGACTTATTCATTATCATTGTATTTATCTAATCTTATCAGTAGCAGTTTATAAAGAGATCCAATTAATGTTGAGCAGAACTGAGTTCAGCTTGTTGGTGCAGCCCTCCACAACAGTGACAGGTTTTCATGTGGCCCCTTGGGAAAACTAATTGCCCAGCCCTGCTCTGAGGGGACAAGTGGACCCACGTTAGGTCAGGTAAGATTACTGAATCCATGGTCACATGAGCATTTTCAATACAGACAGACAACAGAATAGCAAAATACAAAATACTGAAGAAACAAGGAAGTAGTTGTGATGGAGAATTCACAAAGCATCATGCAGGATAGCAAAGATTTCCCAAGTAAGATCCTGGAAGATCCAAGTTGTGCCAGTAAAATGCCCACCCAAAAAAAGAGCCACCATAGTCACGCGTGATCCTGTAAGACTCGTGGATTTGGGGCTTTCCTTTCAAACAGTGTCTGCCCTTCTCTCATTTCGTGCTGATAATTTATTCATTAAGTAATCAGTTTATTAAACGTGTTATTACTGTGCTATACAGGAGTTACCACTGTAGGCTATAAAAACAGCGTCTTTGTTCATGGCCTTATGAAGTCAATCAGGTCTTTCTGCCACAGTCTGGCCCCAATATGGCTGCAGAAACTCCCACACAGTGAAATTTATGAAGACTGCAGAGATTCCGCAGCAGAGTCACCATTAAGCGTGTACAAACAAGGGAATGTGTCCTCAGTGACTAAGATGAGGTGGCTGTTTGTTTTTTTCCTTTTGATTATTTTTATTTTTACCTCATCTCAATCCCTATCCTTGCTCGTTTTGAAGTGGCCTGTTTGGATATATTTCTCATTTATTACTCCAACGTGATAAAATCACAGCTTCCAAACCCTGTTTTACCACTCCTTTGCACTAACTCTCACCACAGCTGCAGGTAGGCCACCTGGTTCACCAATCACCAGCACGGTCAGGGTAATTGACAGTAAGACCCCGCCTCCCAGCGCACCTGTAATCCAATCCGCGTCCTTGTCACAGGTAAAACCGGCCTTAATTTCTAAGCATTGCCCCAAAAAGCGAGAAAAGCCGACAAAACCCGTTCTCTCAGGAGGGGACACCTTGTTTGTTGCCGTGGCCCTCATCCAGTGTTAGCAGCGGAGTTTTCCACGGTGGTAAAGAAGACGGATCGGATTTTCAGTACCAACTAGAAAGTCCAGTTCGACCGACCGAGATGTCACAGGAGCATGACAAGTAAGTTGTCCTGACTCCTCTTTTAACCCGCACAACGGGCATGTTGACACTATAAGCTTGTTATACCGACTTTAATTACTTTTGCGGATTTTCGCTTTATTTTTGGACAAAAAAAAGAATAAAAATCATGGCGCAGACGGATTTTAAAAGCCGAGGTCACACTGCGGTCCACCTCTGACCTGCAGCTGCTGCCTTCTCTCTTTGAGAACGTGTTCGTGTAGCAAACAAGCATGAGCCCATTCTAGGATTATTGTAGCTCTTTTTTTAATAGGTAAGTGTGCTCTAACACTGGTTTCCAAGCGGGGAGGTGGTGGAGTCAGAGTTTCCCATGGTGTTGTAACTGCGCTCATTTCACCTGTCATGTTCGAGCCTGTACAGGTGTACCTCCACCTGTCGTGCGAGCTGCAGGCGACTGTTGGAGGTAGAGACGGCCGCTTTGCTGTTTGATTTTGCCTTAAGCTCCAACTGTTATGTGGATAGTGGAAATGATGTTTGCTCAGGAATGAGCGCAAGACTTCCAGCAGCGAGCTGTCAGCCAAAGAAAACTGCCTCTGCGCATAGCAGACGAGTTTTAATGAAAAATAAAGACTAAAAATGCCCCCCGCCCCCCAAAATAACCCTAAAAACTAAATCAATATTTTTCTAATATATATTTAGTGTGAGATATATTCTCTATTCTGTATTTTTTTTTGAGGGCAATGACAAGGAGACATTTGAGGGGAGTGAAATTGTACACCTGCTAGGCGTTGGCCCCACGACTAACACAGACAAGCGAGCACAGGGCGATGTGAGGTTTTACTCTACACTTATTAAAAAAAATATAGGGTCAGAAATTCAAAGAATGGACGAAAGCCCTTTTCTATAAATTGTTTTTTTTAATGCTCCTGTACATTAAAGTGAGAGAAGTCTTGATTCTTGCTGCTTTACTGACTTTATTTTATGAAATCAAATTGTATTTTCTTCCTGATCAGCAATCAGACTCTTTTTTAGTAAATAATGCTTTGTATTACCTTAGTTTGTTTTTTTTTTAATAGCCACCACATAATGGATTATATCAGGTTGCGTTTAGCTATAGGGTTACTAATTATCACTTTGCTCTGACCATTAAGAGACAAAAAAGTTGTATTTGTTGTAGATACTCAACATGGAAACTGATCCAGTCCGTTCACGCTTCATAATGATTACTTTGTTGGACTTGGTGGCAGGATGGCTGAAGACGTATTAGAGGGGATACGTGTAGTTTCCGAAGTTTGACAAGGACTGCTGCTGATGTGGATGAAACTTTAATAACAAGAGCTCTATTAATGACTTTACTTTGCTGTCACTGGAGCTTAACACGTCTCAGCAAACAGAAGCTGTACAAACAATGAAGTTTACTGTAAACAGGTGACATCAGTGCAAACTTCAGTGAGGGCTCATTAGCTTCTTCATGCACCTAGAAGCCTTTTTATTTTATTTTAAATTTAATGCATTTAGGATCCACAGGTTAAGGATGCAATTTTTAGGTCATCGTAAAAACGCAGATATTTCAAGGTAATGTGCTACTTTTGAATTTTGAAGAGGACGAGAAGGAAGAGGACCCAGGCGGCGAATGCGCATCAAATCTCGTGATTGTTTATCACAAACAAGTTCACTCACAGCGCAGGAATGCAGCAGGGTCAGCTGCGTCACTTGCGGTCGGCTCCTCAACCAATGAGGCAGCCCCGAACTAGAGTCGTTACACTGGACGATCCTGTAAAGCATCTTTTTTCCTGATACACCTCTGCCTCTGTGGTTCAATGGCAGAGATTTGTTGCACAATCCTCGAAAAGCCTGACCAACAGGTCCTGCAGATGAAGAACATCTACATGGGTGATCTCTCGCTCTTATAACCTGTTTGTCTGTTTTGAGCGACGCTGAGATTTCACGTCTCAGTCTGGTGATCTTATATGGAGTCAATGTGCAGAATAAGTCCATATAGGGGAGATAGTAACTGGACCATTTTCACTTACACTATGGACAGCTCTTCTCTTTATCTGATTCCATGTCAGTAATTGGTTTTTGCACTGTAACTAAAGCACACACTCTCCTTTTGCAGTAAGCGTGCAGTCCTGGTTCTGCAGAACGAGGCGGGTTATGGCGGCCAGCGTCGCTCTTTCACCACAGAGGATGAAGCCTGGAAATCGTTTCTAGAGAACCCACTGACGGCTGCCACCAAGGCAATGATGAGCATCAATGGAGACGAGGATAGTGCCGCAGCACTAGGCCTGCTCTACGACTACTATAAGGTATCAGGAAAACCTCAGCAGGAATGGTTTCTCACCCTCTCTGTAGAGTAATGTGAAATCACACACTGGGGGGAATAGTTACCAGATTCTTACAAACATTAGCTATATGATTTTCATCCAAAATGACATCTGCTCATTAGGTAACATCTGTGAGACAGAGTGTACATTATGCCATGTAACTGATCTAGCTGTGCCTATAGACAGCACGATGACCTAGGCTGTTAGATGTGATGTGGTCAGATGCTGAGCGGCTGTGTTTACCCTCGTATACAGGTGCCCAGGGAAAAGAGAACAATACACCAGCCCAAGACAGACACACTGGTCTCTGATGTGGATCCCAACAAAAGGTAAGCGGCAGTCCTCTCCTCGTACCCACCCCCCTTTTAAAAATAAAAGCACAGCAGAGGGGAACAGCATGAAAAAAAGAGAGAGAGTCAAGCTCTTTTTTTCAATTTATCGTTTTTAACTTGTGTTTAAAATCGGTATATGCATTTATCCTCAGGGGATTTCTCCAGAGCAACAGTGTACTGTCAGAAGGAAAAAGTGGTTTTACTAAATTAATTTCTTCTCTGAAACTAGGATATCTGATTCAGCAGAGAGTAACAATCTATTTTTGTCAGACATAATAAAATAACATTTCCAAGCATCGAATAAAGCTTTAAAATCTCAGAGAGGAAAGAGTCAGTGTAGAAATTCCATTGTGTTATCATTGGATCATTTAATCAGGTCTCAGCCACTGCAACATGAAACATGAAACCCAGGACTGAGAAAAAACATGAAGCTCAAAAACACATTGCATAAACACCCCATTGATTCAGGTGTAGGAAAGACATGATATGTTTTATTGTAGATCTAAATAGATGAGATGTCAGTAAGAATATGGTGTACACTCTTTCTTCATTGCAGGCACCAGCTCCAGGCCGGACACTCCTTAGTTCCACTCCAGGAAACAGGGATGGAAAACAGGATCCAGGTCCTCAAGGCTCCCTTCAATCTTCTTCAGCTGACCCCAGACAAGAGAGCCCACTTCTCTTCGCCAGGTCTGTTCTTATTCAGTGACAGAAACAGACCAAATCAGAAAACCCGATTGTCAGCTAACAGTTTGTTTTGTTTATTCAGACACCACCGTCACGGTTTCCATTGCCACCGTGCCAAACCAAACTATCAAGACGGAGGTGCCCGCCCACGGTTTCTCGGTAACTGTGCCCAACAACTGCAGCGAGACAGACAGCCACGTGGGCGTCTTTGACCGCCAGCTCACCCACAACGCAGTCCATTTCAGCCCCGGCACCCAGACCCGGACGCCCCCAGACTCCACCTTTCCCGAGAGTTTCAAGGATGGTTCCCAGGAAGTGAGTGTTTCGATCCCCCCCCTCCTCTCTAAACCCTGCTAATGCGCTCCCTGCAACTCTCCCCCCACCTCCTCCTTCTTCTCCTTCGCGTTCCTCTCCTCTCCTCTCTCAGATCTCTCCCATCAGACAATAGGATATTCACCCGATCCCATGGAGCCAGCGGTGGGCTCAGCCTTCCCTGGTTTTATTTGAACATGCCAAAATAGTGGCCAGTGTGTTATTATGCCATTGTCTCACCAACACAATAAAGTGCTGTACTTTTCTCCTACAATAGCCAAAGCCCTTTCTCTCTCCTCTTTCTCTTTTTAACCTGGAGGGGAATTACCTCAGAAAAGCCAACAAAACCCCTGTACACGAGAGGGTGGGGGGTGGCCACAGAGCCATTTTTTTTAAACAAATCTAAAATGGAGAAGAAAGAGAATTAATAAAACCAAAACAAACGTAGAACTGGAGGGAGAAAAGGAGCCTAAGGGGGGGCTAGAAAAAAACACTGAATGCTCATCTAATTAATTATACAAAGTGCTTATTAAAATAAATCATACAAAATCAATGCAAAGCAGCTGTTTTATTTCCTGTTTCCTGTACTTTACTTAACTCTGGTTTCTTTGTGGCTTCAGGTGTTTTCCCTCCCAGGAGATCTCCAGTTCCGGATGACCTCCTTGTCGCCCGAGGACTACACTCAGTTTGACACCATGCCGGGGTAAGTCGCCCTGCCGCCGGCCCACCGTCCAACTTCCAGCGCCACAACGCCATTCAACTTTTGACACAGCACAGCAGAATGGCTTCATTCATCTCAGTCACAGGGGAGACACCAGACTCCCGTCTGTGTGTAAGACAAGACTGTGCACATATTCAAGTGAAGCCCGTTAGGTGTTACTGTTGTATTTGTCCCCAAACTTGGATTCGTTTACAGGAAGGAAAGTGGGGGGGTTGAGGTTAGTGTGGTGTAGTGTGTTATGTGTTGTAGTCACTAGATTTAGCACTTATTTCTGTGTGTTTCAGAAATAATTTTGAGTACACTCTCGAGGCATCCAAATCTCTGCGTCAGAAGACAGGTGATGGGACAATGACATACCTCAACAAGGGCCAGTTTTACCCCATCACCCTCAGGGAGATTGATAACAAAGGCCTGCAGCAACCCATCACTAAAGTCAGGGTAAGAAATAACACTTGACGTAAAACAAGCGATAACCATGAATTATTGGCAATAATGTTAAGCTGTGCTTGCTTTCCCCCCCACTGTCAGAGTGTGGTGATGGTGGTGTTTGGAGAGGAGAAGTGCAGAGACGACCAGCTGAAGCACTGGAAGTACTGGCACTCCAGACAGCACACGGCTAAACAGAGGTGCCTCGACATCGGTAAGATCTAAAACAGCAGTTTTTACAATGTAACACATTATGAAATAAAACAAAAAGGAGTCGCACTTCTGGCCTGACAGCTGAGACATTAGGCAGGGCGATTTAACGGGCATTTAATCCTCCACTGTCTGCACAGAGGAGCAGCTCTTTGAAAGAGCAGATTAGCAGAAAAAGGTGTGTTGTTTGAATGTGACAGCTCATTTTGCTGTGGAGGGATTACTTTCATAAATCTCAGCATGTCTTAAAGTACTTTACCTTACCTTTCTCACATTTTATGGTTTGTTTTTATCATTTATTCATTTTAATTGATTCACTTTAAGACTCAGCAGTCACTATGCCTCTGATACATCATTAATTAATAACCGATACCTGTTGCTCCAGCTGACTACAAGGAGAGCTTCAACACCATCGGCAACATTGAGGAGATTTCCTATAACGCCATTTCCTTCACCTGGGACACAAATGAGGAGGCCAAAGTAAGACAATGACTTAAACACATCCACACCCTTATACATCCACACCTTCGCAGATATATACCGCAGCAGGTTTTCATTTGAACAGAATCCAAACATGACGGTTCGCTGTTTGCGTTTCAGCGTTCATGTCAAAACAAGAGCAGCGTTTGGTTCACAGGATCACCGGTGATCCGAGGCTTCCGCGTACTTCCTGGTCTTGAACTCTTAAATACGAGCCTTGACCTTTTAACAGCAACAAACATAAAGACCTAAAAATAGACTAGTCCTCTTCTTAAGGCCCTGTGCCAGAATGACAGGGTCAGGTGCCGAGTCCTCTTTATGGGTGATCATCAGCCACTTTGTTCACTTTGATCCCCCTAAAACAGTTGTTAAATATAATTAGTGGCTTTCAAAAGAAGAGTGAGGATGCCGTCATGTCACAGCCCCTCCCCTGTGTGTGTGTATGTGTGAATTCTTCCTGCACTCTGTTTTTATATTCTTGACTGGTCCAACCTGCCTGTCACCCCTATTGTGACGCTGCATGTTAAGGTATTTTTGGACATGAGCAACAAAGACTGCAGGAATGAGGAAGCTCAGTGGGAGGGACGTGACCAGATGGGACAGTTGTCGAGAAGGGGTGGCAGAAAGGAGGAGCTCCTGCCCTCTGTCATTCATCCACTGTCAGCCTGAGATGGAAGATGGTTTGACAAGCCAGCAAATGAAGAGACAAATCATCACAACATAGTTTTCTTTAGGCTTCGATAAATAAAGTCACAAGAACAGACCTTCCTAAGCAAACACATACACACGCACACCAGGATGTGGGTCTAACTGTCTCATGACTTGCCGCATGCGTTCATAGGATGTTCATCCTTGTGTGTTCTTGTTACTTCACCATTTGTATAACCGCCCAGCCACATTGTTTGAGCATCTCATCAGTGAGGTGCTAGGTTACAGATGAGGGTGTTTGACATGTGTGTCCTTGGATGCATGTTTGAGACGATCATTCTGGGCATTTGACCTTGAAAAAAAGGACATTTCACTTGACAACATGACTTCAGTATATAATTAGGAGTTTAATGTGATAGTTAAAACTTCACGTGCAGTTTGCTTGTAGGGTGATATATATATATATATATATATATATTTTTTTTTCTATATATATATATATGTGTGTGTGTGTGTGTGTGTGTGCGTAGTTTGAATTTGCCATCTTAATACGAAAAAGTACTTTACTATTTTCCCCTTTTTTTAAAAAAAAAACTGTAAATTTGAAATTTCACAGATAACAATAATTATATTTTAGCATGTAAAAAGCTTGCATATACTGGTGAATTAAACATGTTTATGGAAACATGAAAAATTATTTAGGTAATTACGAATACTGTTCAGCTGGGTTGTGGTCTGATAAATTTCTTAAACACTGTGTGTGTGCTTCCCCTCGAATATTCTCTTTATGGTGTTTTTTTTTTTTTTAAAAAAACCTTCTATTATAGTTTTTTTTTTTGTTTACAAAATTAGAGTCTTTTTTAAATGGAAAAAACCAGAAAAAAGGAA
>VUQK01011004.1:9833-25753 GCA_015106715.1 Bujurquina vittata | reverse complement strand
TCAAAATAAATGACAAAATCTCAACCATGACAGAAATAAAAGAGAAAACAACCAGCGTGGGAGAAAACAGGAAAAACACTAACAGAGGAACACACACACAGTTGAGGGTACACAGACAACATTGCAACAAATAACAGAGAAAAACTAAGGGCTTAAATACACACAAGGAAATTAGGGAGAGTGGAGCCAGCAGGGAACAACAGGTGAACCAAACTAATAACACAAAGGAAGTAAAACCAAACACAAAGCACAGGGAACACGAGACTGTCAAAATAAAAGTGGTTAACCATGATTGACAAAAGTGTAGAATGCTCAGGAGACAAACAGAGACGGGAAAGACAACACAGGGAGCAGAGATTCATATAAATATGTGTAACTAAGAAGACCTATAACTTAAAATGAACTGAGAATTCCCCGACCAGTGGACGGGGGGTTGCTGGAGGTTGCTGGTTGTCAGTGGATGTCACCTTCATCGTGGTTGCCTTTTTCAATAGCAGATTTTAATTTGCACGTAAGATGCTGACATTTCCTTGCCAAGCGGTAGTGAAATGGAGAACATTCACAATCAAAGTTAAAGTTGTGCCTTACAACTGAAACTAACATGTTCTAAAAGGTGCAATGTTTATTTTGAAGCCCAGCAATCTCCATTTCAGGTTTGTGTCACACTTTTCTCAGTTTCACCCTGTGAGCAGTTGGCAAGTGTTTGCAGACAAGTTGGCATCATTCTTGCAAATTATGGGCAATCATAGTTTTCCCAACAAAAGCAATTGCCGGGAGGTGTTGAGTGCAGCACCGTATGCCTCTTTGAAACTCCAGCGGCCACTCGCAATCCTGTCAGCAAATACACAGCAAACAATAGTTGCAGGGGTTTGTACATTTTCTAGTTTTGTGGTGAAGCAGTTAAAGATAAAACTACCGATTCCTTGGTTAAGAATGAACGCTTAATCATTGAAAACAAGTTCCTCATGTGCTCTGAAAGAAATTTACAAATATACAATTACATGAAAAATACCAAAACCAGTCTGATCAGAAATCTGCTCACTAAAAGCTCAAAAAACAACCACTAAACTGACCTTGAGATGACATCGTATTTCACACAGCTCAAACTTATTTTTAATTCAACAGGTATCCAACTGTATGTATGATGTGTGAGCGCACAAATCTAAAACACTCATATTTGCAGTAACGTTTGCTGAGTGACTCTTTAAAAACTGCTGCCGGAAATGTTCATAGCAATCGCAGTTAATGACATGCAAATGGATATTTCAAATATCAAATGCAATGGTAGGAAATCAATTTAATGTGCTGATTCTGACATTTAACATCATAAATGGCATGTTTTGCTTGATTGTGCTTATAGCAACTCCAGCTCCTTCCCTTCTGAAATTTTTGGCCTCACCAACACACACTCAGATATCTGCTATTCTCCTCTGATAAATACTATGGGGCTATATTTTTAAATGAGATGATATCACATACTTTAAGCGAGACAATCTATCATATTGGCTTTTAATAGCGATAATATGATTTATCACCAGTAAAACATCCTCTAGGAGAAAAGACCTCTGATAAAACAATTAATCATTCTTCTCCACAATCCTGGTTCAAAGAATTTTTTTCTACTTAAGAACCAACACATGGAGTGTTTATTGTGTTTCCACAATTCTATAGAGTCACTTTATCATTTATGTTCTCCATCTGTATCTGTGAGTTTGCCTTTGTTTGTGTGTGTGTGTGTGTGTGTGTAGCTGTGTTTGTGCAAATGCATGTGGGTATTTTTATGTTTGGCTGAAAAGGTTTTGAGCAGTCTGCGAAAACTACTAATGCATTAAACTGTCATAACCTTGAGCTAGAACAAAGAAGGGACACACTTTTTCACAAACACACTTGAATCCTATGCATTTTGCACAAGGGGGAAGATTATACGAAGAGGTCCGCAAAAGACCTCTAATGTATAGGAATTGTAGAAGAAAGCAGTCTGCTAGGTTTAATTTGTCTGGGTGTAATTGGTTGTAATTTAAAATGCTTGCACAGAAGACAGAATGAAATCTAATGTCTCTGTTTTACTTGTTTTCCTTACAGGCCCAAAAGCTAGTGTCAAATCAAACCGTGGACACTACTCTGTGTGTGGTAAGTACTGTTTTATTCTGTGAACTCAAATAATAGTGGACTTTTTATTAGATGTTAAATACAATACTACTGTAGTTCTACATAATTATACAGCCATGAAAAGTTTTCAGTCTATAGCCGTGAGCGTTCAGGTGTGTCTTAGCACGATGCCTCAGTCTCCCTAGGAATAGACATCCCAGCAAATTCACCCCAAGGTCAAACCATTAAGTGCTCAGAGAAGTTGCAAAAAACTCAAGCGCTACATCTCAGGAGCTACAGGTTTCAGTTTGGATGTTAAAGTTCACAACAGTGCAGTTAGAAAAAGACTGAACAAGTATGGCTTGTTTGGAAGGGTTTTCAGGAGAAAGTGTCTACTCTCTAAAAAGCTGCATCTGAACAAACCACAAGACTTCTGGTGCAATATCCTTTGGACAGAGCAAAGTCGAGATATCTGAGCACCACATACACTCCCCTCCAGAAGTATTGGAAGAATGAGTGAGGTCAATCCCTTTATTTTTGCTGTAGACCGACAACATTTGGGTTTTGAAAAAGATGAATATGAGACAAAAACAAAATAAAAAAATCAACATCTCGGCTTTTATTTTTATATACATATGGATCTGATACACAGTTCAGAAGATAGCACCTTTGTGAGCAAAAGTATTGGAACGCAATGACTTAAAACTGAATAAAGTGTATAGGAGCTCTGCTTGTAATAACTGCATAAAGTCTGTGACCCACTGACATCACTAAACTTTTGTGCGTGTGTAATATCAGGAAATGTTTTGTGAACTTTCTACTTGCATTCCCATATCTTGTTCCTTTGCCTTAGAACCATCAACTGGATGAGTCCAGCGATTCAAACGCCATTGCTAGAAGTTCACCAGCTGAAATGACCTGCTTGCACCCCTCAGTGATGCTCCTTGCACTGGCCTTTGTTTTCACATCAACATCATTGCAGCTCAAAGGTTTCCTGCTCTTGTAGACTCTGAGGACTATAGATCAACATTTTTATCTCAAGAACTGATTGGACCCTTTTTAATTTAGACACTTGCCAAAGTGCAGCACCTACATTTTTCTTTAAGCGGAAGAGACCCGACAGCACGGTAAGGACAGTGAAATCAGGCAACAGTGGATTATATCTAAGGATGACATGTTGACTGCTGTGTGGAAAACAGACTTGCTGAATCTGTTGCTGAGCTATCAGCTCATTTGCCTTCCGTGCCTCATGGGGGCAATTTGGGGACTTCAGAAATCCAATTCATGCTTAGGAGCACTCATTTTAGGGAGGGGAATAAACCCTGTGATCTGATGTGAATAAATGCATTTCTTTGGAATGTGTGCAGTCGCTGCATATTTGACTGAATGGACTGCCAGCATGCTGAAGAGTGTTTCAAGCATAAAATGCATCATTCTCTGCATAACTGCTATGATTTGCTCGTCAATAGCCTTGATTTAGTTCAAGAAAAGCAGAAGAAGTGTGAAACTAAAAGCAGACAAAATTGACAAGTAACACATTTACCGGTGTGGCATTTGATTCATAAAACACTGAAGCTCATTCAAAGTCCAGTTTGTCAAGATATCCTCAAAGGACAAAGATGCATCTGCCAGAAGAAAGTAACACATTTTTTCTTCTGCACATTCAGTACTAGGAATAGAATAGTTTTGTATATTTGATTGTCATGGTGGTTTGTGGCTTTATCCCATCGCCTCTGAGAAGAGCTCTTTGTAAATATGATACACGAGTGCACACTCTATTACTGTATGCTGCTGTTAGCTTGTAACATATTGTCTGTAATATTTTGAGATTCTTTGTTAGTATCTGGTGACTGAGGCACCTCAGCTTTATCCAGCTTAGCTGTGATCTATGAAATGTGATGAGGTGCGGTTCTTTTCCTCATGTGATTACAGATATGACTTTATCGTGTGACTATTTTAATGGTAAACTGCATAATGTTAGCTTAAACAGTATTTTTCTCTAAGGCTATCAAACTCTCTGTAACAGTAACAAGAACATAAAGAATTTACAAAAGTGACAATAATGGCTAAAGAAAAAGTCAAATATGCTTTGTTTGATTCAGGCTCTTGAATTTGCCGGCGTTTTCATTTCTTTTGGGGGGTTTGATGAGGAAAGAATGTGAATATACCCACAAGTGGAGCAAATGCCAAAAGACAAAAGCCAATAGACATTAATTGCTGGCAATTACTGCTGATGTAAATGGAGGAAAAGATAAAAAACACTTATTATGTCCTTAATGACACCCCAATTATCAAAGACATTCAAAGAATGTACAAAATAAAGACTTGTTTTAAAACATCCCTACCATTACCAAAAATGTGTAAAGTGTGTCTCTTATTATAATCCTGTCATATGGATGCCTTGTTGACACCTAATCTAAAGCCTGTAATGATGCACTTCTTTACATATTGGGCATCAGCCATGGTTTGGGTTAAACAGTTGGACCCTTTATGTAACCAATATTTTAAAATTTGGTGTTTGGCAAACTGCCGAAATAAAAATGATGAATAGTGACCTATGCTGGTTTCCATGACAGTTAATCGCGGATCATATCATTTCTTTACCCTAATGCTTGTTTTTTTATTAACTATAAGGGACACCTGTAAATCAGGATTATAAGATAGCACCTGGCAGACAGACTGCTGTTGTCAGTCAGATTGCATCAGTGGCGGCACAAAGTGACACGAGTGGACAAGGACGCAGTCAGCAGAGGACAGATTTCTCAGTGGACTGAAGAGGGGCATGCATTGCCAAGAATATGGCCCACCTGCTTTGGCACAGTGATGGAGTGTTTGACCTAGACAGAGAGCTAAAGATTTATTAGACATGTCACCAGAAAACAAAGGGCCAAAACATCCTCTTCATGTTATGCATGAGACAGAAATGACAACTGTGCTTAGCGGTTCTTGCACATAGATTTGGTTTATTGTGTGTCTAAAGGGTTTCTGAATATAGCTTTGTAAAAATGTTTCAAGAACATTATCAGTGTTTTTATCTAACTCATCCAAACAAACAAAAAAAAACTTTATAAAATGTCAAACTATCCTTCAAATCATTTATAATTTCTGTCTGTGTCATATCTCTGCTGTGTGGCAGGCAGGGTTAGGACCCTGATGCAGGACTCGGGGAAACAAGATGAGACTGAACAGGTTTATTGCTGGAGTCTTCTCAAAATCTACAAACTGGCCTGGAGCCAGAAATACAAACTAAAAGAACAAAAAACTCTCTGCACAAGAAACACACAACGTGAGGGAGAACACAGCAACACACAAGGGAAGGTTGATGCAATATATACACACACACACACACACACACGAGATAATGAGGGAACAGACAAACAGGTGGGAACACGGCTGAAATCAATTACAGATAACAGGGAGACAGGAAAGGAATACAAGAGGGAACAAATTAATTATGATAAACAATGAAGGTATTATGGCTAAAGAACCCCTATATGTTCCAAACTCAAAAAATCCTAGGTCCAAGACCCAGGGGCCATGGCAGTCTGTATATTAACAGCATAAAAACCCTGAAAAACAAAATTGATACACAAATATCTGCAATATGTTATCTCAGTTCCATCTTCCTATCCCAGAATAGTAGACGAATAACAGTAGGTGTAATAATTATTTGCTGACAGCACTTTCAGAAGTAAAAATTAGCAAACATTTGTGATGTGGGTCTTTCTGCTTGACATTGAGAAATGATAACTTAGCCCAAGGAGTCATGTGATCACATAAGGGCCATGGCCCTAGAAGGACATCAAATTCAGCAGCAGGACCAGTATCTGCTCCATTTAACTTGAAGGAAGAACAAGATCACTGCCAGAGCCCTACAAAGTGGCCTCCAACAAGCTATTCTGCATGTTTCTGAGCAAACTATCAGAAAAACTCCATCAGGAGGGCATGGGGTCCCAGTGTCCTTTAGTTGGGACCTGCGCCCACAGACCAGTGCCATGCAACTCAACAGGCATTGGCCAAAGAACACCAGAACTGGCCACTGGGGTCCAGTTCTCTTCAGATGATGCATGCAACATCATCTGTGAAGAGAACAGGGTGCAGACAGTTTGTTTGGAATCATGCACAAGTAGCCCACTGGACAGTTGGGCTTTTGTAGGGCTCTGACAATGTTCCTTCCTGCTGTGCAGTGCTCCTCACACAAAAGAGCAGATGGTGATCTTGCTGCTGGGTTGATGTCCTGTCCAGCTCTCCCTGTTCACTTGCCCAGCTCCTGGTATCTCTTCCACTCTTTTTGAAAGTGAGAGACACTGCAAAAGTTCCTGCATATGCACATGAGGATATGTTATTCTGGACTGCATGTGCAACCTGAATGGGTTACAGGTATTGTCTTTTTTAGGCATCAGTGATAAGGACACAAGCAAAAAGAAAGACTAGAGAAAAATTAGTAAGCATAAGGAGAGAACAATAGTCAGTGGCCAAGACAGCAAAAACTGTGGTTTTTAGACTCTGTTCCCCGCCCTTCTACAACTATAAACCCACTGCAGGTCTACTCAATCCCAATGTTCACCCTTGGCATAGATTAACGTGGATACTGATAAAATAATCCAATCACAGTAGTGCCGCCAGTTGGGATCACATCTAATTACTCTAACTTTGACCTCAGAGGCACCATTGTTTGACCACCTCAGAACTGCTCTGTAGATTTCACTTTTCCTATTAACCAACAGAGCAGCAGCAATTTCACTTTATTACTTTCTCTCCTTTTTGTGCTCAAATGTCATTGTGAGCCTGACTTTTTACAGTAAACACTCCTTGGCATCAGTTATTTCTCCTCACATCTTTGTGCAGGGGTGAAGATAAGCAAGAATAATGCAGGCTCTTGATTGCACACTTAAGTCAAAACCTTAAGCTCTACTAAGACACTGATAAAGAAAATGGAATGGCGATAATATAGTGGAGATGGTTATGACCTTTTGGTGTACAGGCTGGGCACAGACCAATCACTCTATGTTGTGATTTTATCGCTTAAATCATCATGTGGATTTGCTTTACAATGAGATATTATTAACTCTTGAAATGGCTGGCAAACTACAGGCTATAACTAACAATAATTACCAACACTTTTAGACAAATCTTATCACAACTGATCAAGGTCTAAAATGACATCTTTAAATGTGTTGTTTTGTCCAAAGAAATTCAGTTTATGATGTCTGAACACACAGAAAACCATTAAATACATTAGATAAGCTGGAATCAGCGAATGGAAGTTATTTCAAACATAAAAAACTCAGTATTTAATTGTGAAAATTGTGACAGCTCAAAATTGCTACAGAAAACAAGCCTTCATCAAAAACAAAAAAATACTTTATATAAAGGAATTAATCATGGTTTAATGTAAGGCTGATGTAACTTCTGCTTCATGGTGCACCAAATCAGCATGACATTATAGCTACATCCACATTGTTTGTACCTTCATTTGACACACCAGATCTAAATATGCAACTGCTCAGGCTTCTCACTAATGAAAAAGTCAATTTAAGGTCACTTAGCTCCTATAAAGTGACATGCTTAAAGATGTGATTTTCTGATTATTAATAGTGATCATCTGATAAATTGTTACACATATTGTATAATTACCAAAGTGCAATAGTTCCTGAGCAGAGCGCGGTGGTACCCTATAGTGGCTCGTCCCTTCTGCAAATTGTTTTATGTTGAGATAAAATCTATATTCTGTAAGATAAGAGATCATTCTGTAATTAAAGAAATTTTATGTTCCTTTGCCTATAATGAAAAAAAGAGGTTTGGGTTTTTTGTAATAAATGTTTTGGTGACAAAACTGTCTCATTGCTGGAGCAACAGTAAGCGCAAAATGTGGAAAGTCATGACATTTAACCAGGAGTTCAGCACCATGGAGAGCACCACTTCCACAGAGGGCAGCCTGGGGTGAAACTGGAGCCTATGATACCAGCTGTTCTCAATCAAAGTAATGAGTCTCCCACATGAGAATTTGCCTCTGACTAATTTTAAATTATTATAGTCCATACGTTTCCCCAAGGCCAATTCAGAATCTGTAGGCTGTTGTCCTTGTACCTGGGGTTCTGTTAAAAATGTTTTGTTGTTTTTTTTTTTTATTTATATATTTACAGATATTCTCCAAAAGTTCCCCCTGATAGTAATTATTATACAGTATGTTTCAAAAGGGAGACTTGTTGTATTTTGAAAGGCAATGTTGCATATAGCAGTTACCTCTGAGACCTTGACTGTGTCCTTCATGTTAAGGGGTGTAAAGCCAGCTGGTGGCTCATTGTTACAGACACATGATACCTCAAATGACTGTAGCTGAGTGAAGCTTGTGCTCTGAAGCTTGCTGGTACAAAGTAGTCAAGTCACAGCTGATATTCTAAATCTATCCCAGCAGGTATTGGGAAGTAGTTATAATAGTGTTCTCCTCACAGCAAAGACACAGAGCGAGATACCACCCATGTTGCTCTTCAGCAGAACAGAATATATGTTACAGTTTAGAGAATTTAAATGGATACGTTTAAGCCTAGAAAGCCATCTCTGTCAAATTCTGTACGTATGGACTACAGAAAAAGATATCAACTCCATAGATATGCAAGAGACAGCACTTATATTTACTTAAGTTGAGTCATTGTTTGATTTAAATGTTCGACAGCATTGTCTGGTAGCAGATGTGTAGAAAGACATCAGTAAAGCTTAAAGGTGACAATGAGTGCCACCTGAGAGTAGTAGCAACATAAATTAGAGCTCACAGCTGGCTATCATTTGCATTGCACTGAAAATGTATGCTATTCCTTCTAATAATACTGCCTAAGGAAAGCATGTATAATGTTCATAGAATTGGTCCTGGCACAAAACTCTGTAGAACTCCATAATTACCTAGCCCACCAATAGGTGGAGGAATAATAATAATGCCTTAGACTTATAAAGCGCTTTTCAAGGTATTAAAAGCCACGGCCCCTCCAACCACCACCACACACAATGACACGTAGGCAATGTGGGTTAAGTGTCTTGCCTAGGGACACAATGACAGCATGCGCTCAGATGGGGACTCAAACCAGCAACCCTCAAGTTGCAGGGTGAGCACCTACCCACTCCTCCACTGCGCATTTGTGAGGTCAGACACTGATGTTGGACGGGTCGACGTGACAGCAGATGCAGCTGGGTCATGTGATGGCTTTTTAAGTAATGGTTCAACTACTGCCACCTTAAAGGCCTGCACTGTGTGACCCTTTAATATTTAATATTGAAGCCTCATTAATGCTAGGACTTCTTTGAGCGGTTTTGTAGGAATAGAAACATTGACGGTTTGGGGGAAGTAAGTATTGAAGTTTACTAAGATCAATCGGAGAGAAGGAGTCTAAATAAATATCAGTAGTATTGAAAGTAGCTGTACACAAAGATACATCTGTGAGATGCTTGTGAATAATTTTTTTCCAATGGTTAAAATTTTATTTTATGTCATTAGACATCAGCAAAAGTCAAAGGAATACTCGGCTCAACAGAGCTCTGACTCTTTGTCAGCCTGGCTACAGTGCTGAAAATAAACCTGGGGCTGTTCTTATTTTCTTCTATCAGTGATGACTAGTAAGATGTCCTAGCTTTATGAAGCAACTCTTTTTCAAGGCTAAATTAAAATCTTTTAAATTAGTAAAAAACAATTTCATCCCCAGCTTATGGGTTACCTTCTTTAAGGCCTGCGTTTGTGAGTTATACTAGGGAGTTGAGCACTTCTGATTTGAGGCTTTCTTTCTCAGAGGAGCCACAGTGTCCAGAGTTGAATACAGTGAGTATGTAAGACTATTAATGAGATGATAAACCTCTGTGGGTGCAGAGTTTAGGTAGCTGCTCTGCACTGTGGTGGCACATAGTGGAGGAAATATATCCTTTAACTTGGCCCTTTCAGAAAGACATCTACTGTCATGAAATTTATTCCCACTGCTGTGTAATCCATTATTGCAAATTTAAATGTCATAAAGAAATGATCAGACAGGAGAGGGGTTTCAGGGAATGCTATGCTATACCAGTCAGCATCTAGTTCATGACATAACCTGATAGCAGTGTGGTCCAAAGGTTTCCTGCATTGCCAAAAAAAGCAAGTTTGAAATATTTAACAAATTTATCCAAGATTCTGTCCTGGAGCAATATGGGAGCATCTTTGGCAGGGGAAAATGCCTTCAAATCCTTTGCTCAGTTTGCAAACTAGAAATTTAGCAGCGAAATGCCATAAAGAAGGTAATACTTTAATTAGCCCATCTTGTTGCAGGTGTGTTAGCCATGTGACATCTCACATACTTGAAAGTCAGTTAACATGACCAGCAGACTGGAAAAATGTGCACACAAGTCAAGAAAGAGATGAAGAATTTCTGACAGCAAACATATCTTCCAGCTGGCAAAAGAAGTTGGCAAGCTAACAGTGCCCAGTTCTTTGTGCCAAAATGGCTGCTGCTAAAGGGAACTTGGAAAATGCAGGTTCTGTGGTCATTATGAGGAGCTTTGCTTCACCACAGAGGAGGCTAAACTTGTATCATAAAGGTTAACTGAACAGTTACAAGACAAAAATTAGAAACACCAACCCTGTAACTGTAACCCGGTCAAAACACCTGTTTAACTACTCATATGGATTAGACCACCAGTCCTGCCTGTATAAAAGTTAACTTGTATAGCAAGGTGTTCTTTATGAACATAACACTAGAAAACAGAGAATCGATCATTAATTTTATTACTTTATGTAATTAGCAGGCTACTATGTACACTGTAGTCAACCTCATAAGTGAGAATGGACTCTAAATTATCATTTACACTATACTGAGGCAAATGCCTGAAAAACTCTAGCATGCTTCATTAACTGGCCAAACTATTTCAGTAAATAATAAGCATCCCTCTGTGCTACGGAGAAGCTCTGATCAAAAGTTTTATTTTGTAAATTAAATAAAACCATTTGAATATTTGCTTCTCAGCAGTGTAAATGATAAATAGCCTAGGGCTTTCCCAGTGATTTCTATTAAACTTATCCCCATTACCCTCCTTCATCCATTGTATTTAAAGCACACTAACATTAATAGCTCCTGAAGTTTAGGTCTTGTCAGTTTGATTTACATTGGCACTGATATCCAAGGGGGAAAAAAAAGAAAACACAGGATTATATTGGATATTTTTGGCAGATTTGTCTCCTGACACTCCCCTGTGAATTGCATTGCTGAAAGTGACATTAATCACTATCTGCTATTAACACTAGAGAGGAACTCAGAAAAACACAAATAAAAATCCATATTTTTCAATCATAGGTGGATTAGAGAACTCACAAGTCTTAATTTCTGCAACGACCCACGCATAAGGAAGTTGGGAGCGTTGCGTTATCTTTACCCGTTAAATTTTCTCTATATAATAAGATTGTGACAATAAGATACGTCAGATATACTGCAAAACTGGGGGGTGCTTTGTTGGCAGAAGCACTGATGACTTCTTATTAAACTATAATGGAATCAGTAAACATATATCCAATACTATTTAACAGTAACAAAAACAAGACTTGCAAGACTGGGACCTCAAAAGCTCTATATCTGGGCCTGGATGTAAACCAAACCAGCCATGTCTGGGCCAGGATTATTCCCACTTCCAGTAGAAAAGTCAGTAGAAAATCCTGGAAGCTGGTACAGCGAGTCTTTATTTACTTATATCATCATTCCCAAGACTTTCACAATTAATTAATAACATTTAATGCAATGACTATTCATGGTACAGTCAAATATATCAGCATTATTACCATTATGAAAATATTTATATAGAATTCCCAAGCAAATGCAATGTAAGGAAGGCACTTTAAACTCCATCAAATAACAGATTTGGTGGTTCAAAATTACTATTTGATATTAGTAAAAGTCAGACAACATGGCCATCAGGGTTGGACCAGACTGAAGGCCAGTTTGCCAACACTGACTGAGGTTCAGCACAGCAGTCACTCTGAATATTTTCAGCACATTCCTCTCTGGTACTTAGCAATGACCTCTGTTCACTTAACTGTCATTTTGAAAAATAACAGGCAGTCAGACATTGTACAGCTGCCAGACTGTTTGGTCAAAAGCCCTCTGAATTTAGTGCCTTTCTGGATCTTTTTCAGACACTTAGCCAAATAGATGGCAGTGACAATCACATGCCTGTATTAGCAGTTTTCAGCAGGTTATGAAATCTGGAAATAGCCTGTTTGCCTTTTGAAAGCATACACACACATGCGCATTATGCATGTGTGTGATATGTTATATATATAGAACAAGGACATAAACTGCTTACAGTAACTGATGTGGAACAAAATTAGCTTTCTCAAGTCTTTGCTCACATACAAGAGTCACTAATCAGTTCTCATTTACACTGTGTAAAGTTTGCTAAATAAATTCTTTTTTTTAATAACTTTGTACTTAATACTTGGCATAACTCTGTCTCATAATCATTAATGTGGCAGAAGACAACATAAAGAAAAACAGGCATGTTCCAGTCAACATAATGTACATATACTATCCCGACAGAGTAAGTATATAGTAATTAAACTAATGTTTATTATAATATTAACTGAGTTTATTATAGTCATCAGTGTTCATTGGAAATATATAGGCCTACATTAAGTATATGATCTTCACTGGCCTGGCATAAAGCCTAGTTCTGAAGATTTTATACCCATTTACATAAAATTTGAGTCCGAGTTCATTTATATGTTCTAAAATGTGACTACTTGGAAATCTTTCACATTTAGTGAAGGGACCAATGGGAGACAAATAACACTTCACATGTACAACTGGCACCCACAGGTAGTATAATGACAACAGCACCACTCATCACCTCCAGAGCTGCAAACCTCCCTTTAACAGGCTGGAAGGAAACGCAGATTCACGTTTGGCTGAAAAACTAAGGGAAGGAGTTCAGGTCAATAAGACCTCCACTCAGAGCACTTCAGAGAGCTAAAGGCAGAAATGCATACAGAAATGCAATGCTAGTGATATTACTGGTCCCAAAGGGATCTTGTGTTAAGTCTGAAATATGAAAATATTTGTAATATTTTACAAGTGCTCTTTTATAGTAGCACTAAATGGGTTGGTCTTGTTCATAGCATTAAAAAATATCAACATGCTGAACATTCCTTCAAGGGGCTTGTGGCTTTTTCCCAAAAGCGCCAGCAGCTAATAAGCACACTGTTGAGTATAAGTGAGGATTATCCAGAGTAGCACTCTGGCAGGCAGCATCTCTTTTCTTTACATCCTTGTTTAAATGCACATCATTGACATTGAAGAGGCACTCTGAGAGGTGCTAGCACACTGAAGGACAAACCTAATATCAGGCTGAACTTTAAACGAGACTTTGCAGTGTGTTCTTTATCTTTATGTTTCGCCTGAGGTGCGCCTTGCAGACACAAGTACCATCTTGTTCAAGACTTAAAACACTTTCATAGCTTAAAAGTTGCATTTTGGAGTGAGAATTGTGTTCCAATTTATGCAGATTGTTCTGCATTTAGTTGATCTCACAGCATGCCCTCTGAATAATTAAACATAAAGCGAGAGTAGTTTGCATTTATGTTTTTTTGTCAGAACTGCTGTAATACAGATTAAATGACAAATCACTTAAGAGATTGTTATTGCTTTCAGCCCTTTAAGCTTTATCAGGACTTTAAATACAAGCTCACGTTTGACTGAATACTTACGAGCTCATGGTCGACTCAGTGACTGAAAGATGAGATCTTGATCTTGGAGGGAATTTTCTGGGAATTCCAATCCTGGAAAGATTTGCAATTGTCTTGAATGATTTCCACTGGATAGGAAAAAGTTTGGAAATGTCCTTATAACCCATTCCAGATTGAAAAGTAGCAACAATTGCTTCCCTAAGATTGCTGCGGTCGCCTTTCCTCCCTGGCATTGTGTTAGCACACACCTGACAAAAGCCCAAAATTCTGCTTTTACACAGGTGCGCACACTTGCCGAGGATCAATTAGTCAATCGAGTGCATTTCATTATGAGCACCTGGCTGCTGCTTACCTTAATTCCTACAGAAGCAGTAAGGGTGTACTTAGTTTTTCACACACCGCTTCTGAATTTTGTCTTAATTTTGGTTAAATGAATGACAAGCTGTAATAGGTCATGTTGTTGTAGATGTGATGTTGTATTTCCCTCATTTTAAGACCTGCTAAAGACCAGATGACATTTTTCCTATTTCCCGAACCTTCGAATTGAAAGGTGTACTTTCTTTTTCACATTACTATATGTCAAAAGACTTCACAGCACACAAGATTTCAAGGTCTGTTTATTTATTTATTTATTTATTTAATTTCTGGTGCGTTGTCCATCCTTAAAATACACTTAAGAATACTGATATGCAGTTTCTCATCTTTTCTTCCCCCCCCCCACGGTGTAGCGAGACCCTGATTCCTGTGTAATGACACTGGTATAAGAATACTCTACAAACACAAAATTAAAACACAATAGCTGGTATACCACCATAAAGTAATGCATCGTTGAGACCACTTTGCAACAAAAAGCAAGAGAATGCCCATACAGTCTTCAAAGATGCACAATTCAAAATAGGCTGACAATAAAACAACTAATTTAAGTCAACAATAAAAACTGAGTTAAATGCGCTATTACACAGGAATCTGTTAAATATCAAAACAAATTATTAATGGAAATGCTCTTTACACAAGTGTAGCAAAAGACAATTTATCATAGATATAATATCAGGTGACAAGGTCTAAAGTAAAGATAATTGTTTGCCATTTTGTCATTTAAAAAAAAAAAGAAAAACCTGACAAAACACACAAACTCTCAAAGAGAGAAGAGTGACAAAGACTCACATTTGTTCCAACAAGACACTGTACAGCTCATGGTGGAGTTAAAAATGGTCGACAGCTTTGAAAACTCTGCAGATCAACATTTGCCCTCCTTAAGCTCATGGAAAGCCAAGGCATTATTAAAAGGTAACACAACCCATTGCACTGAAAGACTGAAATAAAGTCGTAGCTTGAGAGGACTTGCTTAGAGGAAAAAAAAATTCAAAAAAACACTAGTAAACAGCCAGAGGAGCATGTTGTCCCGGGTCTAATTTTATAAAGCAGGCACCTTTCTCCTACATGGCATCCACCCACTTCATCAGTCCGAGGACAAACTCGAGTTGAATGGCAAAAAGATACAGTTACTAACTGTAATGAAGAATGAGTCGAGATGTCAGTGTTGTTCTGTGTTATGGTACTTCTTCAAACGAGACTATACTGAAGAAGAAGAAAAAATATTAAACGAAACTTCCAGTTTAGTGATAAAATGCATTTCACGTTTCCTAGGTTTCGGAGATTTCCATGCCTTAGTTAGGTGGTGGATGATTTGTTCGTGCCTCCTCCAGTATGTGGCCTTCACCCACATGCTGCTGGTGGTGGTGGTGGTTGCAGTGATAATCTCTGCAGCATCTGTACGAGTATTCCACCGAAGATACAGACTTTAGCTTATTTGCGTGGATGACACTTGTATGTACAGGAGATGCTAAAACGGGTCATTAATGGTAAATGATGAAGTGGTATGACAAAACGCTCTAATTGTCAAAACGCTACTATGTGGTTGCAGGATGGTGAATAGCACAACGTTTTCCCCAGAAAAAGGCATAATGAATTCAGTCCATAGCAAACGCTGAGTTAAGAGTCATGTCATACAAACTAAATGCTTTAGCACCATAGAATACCACTTGTTGGCAAGCAAAAAAAAAAGAAAGGGGGGGGGGGGGGGGAGAATCGTAAAGGCAAAAAACACGGGGTCCCCCCCACCCATTTTCAACCATCTTTTTTT
>VUQK01011000.1:106658-125779 GCA_015106715.1 Bujurquina vittata | reverse complement strand
CCGAATAATAAGTCCCAGCCGACCTGAACGCAACCCGCCCGTGAGCCTGAGCTAAGGGTGAAAAGGCCCTCGGTTACAGACAAATCTGTCACAGATTCTGCCGCGGCAGAAGTGTAGCAAAAGTCACGTGTGTAAAAAGAGCCAGTTGTAAAGCAGGGCGGCCTGACGTGTGTTTTCAGTGACTTGAGTAAAACTTTGCACAGTTACAAATCTGATTACAGACACACAGATCAAAATACAAATCCCCATGCACACACGTGGATCCAGTTACAGACAGATTCACTTACGCACAGACAAATCTCTGCACACACGTGGATCCAGTTACAGACAGATTCACTTACGCACAGACAAATCTCTACACACGTGGATCCAGTTACAGACAGATTCACTTAGGCACAGACAAATCGCTACATACGTGGATCCAGTTACAGACAGATCGCGATACACACACGTGGATTCATTTTTGGACGCACAGACGTTTTGCTACAATAATAGCCCCATACCTCCTGAGACTCCTGAGAAGAATAGTTTTTTTTACATTTAGAATTTTTTTTAGAAAATTTAAGTATTATTGTTTAAAGAAACATGTTGCATCTTTTTATTTTTCAAATTTGTTAATTATTTAATTTTTGTATCTTCTGCCCCTTGTAGTGGACCGCAGTTCTTTTCTGATTACAGAACGATTTGATGTAATGATATTTTTTTCCATTTTCGCGGATTTCTGGTTTAAAAAAAGATTTCATGAATATTAAAACAGATGATGGAAACATGTATGATTACTGAAACATAATTTAACAAATAACCTCTCATAGTCTAGCTTCTCCTCCCCCTCCTCCTCCTTCTTCTTCTTTTTTTTTTATAAAATTCATTCTGTACCTCTAATAATCACTTAAAGCTCGGTTGTTAGGTTATGGCATCCGTGACACTAAGAATGATCATGGATGATGTGACAGAGCCTGATGCAATTGGTCTATAATTATTTTATGGTTAAAGGAGTTTTGATTGGAGCATCAAGCTAATGAGTGTACGATTTTATTATTTTTTTATGATTCTATGATTTTATGATTCTCATGGTACTGTATTAAAAAAAACCCAACAACTTTAAAATGCAATCTTGTAACAGAGCAAACTTAATTTTCCTCCTACTTCTTGCTCATGATCTGCCGCACCGACAAACCCTCTACAAGAAAGAAGCAAACAGGACTGATATGAGCCTTTTAACCTTCCTAATACTGTTTTCAACGTTTTTTGGTGCTTAGGCACATCAGAGGTCAAACCAGATACATCCAGGCACACGAGAATAATTGTAAGCAGAGTAATTATCTTGAAAACTGTGAAAGTTTAAACAAGTATCCAAACTATTTTGTGTTTATAAAACTGTAGCATTGTAAATACCACACCTTTGCTGCCTAATGTTATGTGTTAGATTAAGTGATATGTCATTCAACAGCCACGGTCCTGCCAATATAAATGGCAACAGCGTGTCACGTGACGCCGTAACCACGTGGCCTCTGTAAGGCAACTATGGCGGCGCCCTGTTCAGCGGGACTTACAATAACGTCAGGTACTACGCTTAAGCCTCTACGCATTTCCTAGAATATACACTCACGAAGTCAGCACCAGTGAGTGTAGCATATGAAGACAGCGTTATAGCATGTTAATCTTTGTGATTGTTGCATTTCACTTAAATATTGAAGGCTTAATTCTCACGCCGTTACGGCCATTGAGGACCAAATTAGACCATTTAAGCATGCAACGTGCAGCAGTTCCAATATTTTAGACTTTATTCCTGCATAGGTTAACGGGGTTTGAATGACTTGCATTGTAATCTGTGGTTAAAAGACTTGAAACACCTCTCAGTATAAGCGTATTACTCTTACATATGAACTAAAAATACCAACAACATTGAAAGCATCTTTATTTAAACTTTGTGTTAAAACTGCTCAGTTGGACTGCATGAAATAGCACAAGTGTACCTATTAAAGTGGTCACTTATTATATGTGGCCTATGATTACATCCCCACCGTCATGTACCAGTTTGATCCTTTGCTCACAGAAGGCTGGATCACTTTGTTATTTGACAAGACACTAAGCAGCGCTCCAGTGCTTGAATAGTTGTTACCGACTTCAAGTTTTCGGCATTATAAAAACCTCAAAATCTTTATAGGATCACATAATTAGCTGCTGTCAATGCAAATTCTCAAGCAGATGTGAGATTATCCAAAACATTTCAGTCTGTGATTCACACTCGGTCTCTTGGTTTTTATTTTAAGATTTCTTGGCTTTGGCTTTTAGCAGAAGAAGTGTTATTATACTTAACATATTTGCCAAGTGTTCAGATAGGTTTTTATTGTTTTTTTTTAGTATCCCACAGTCTGTGTAAATGAAATGAAACTTTGTCTCCAATGTTTGGTTCATTAACAAATAGCTTGAATAGAAAAGCTGGTTTTATGGCTGTTGGAAAGCATTTATGCAGTTTTATTCACCACTGTTCTGACTGAGAGGAGAATGTGGAGACAAAAACACTTAAAAATATACCCTGCAAAGCATATCCTTTGTAGGTATACATTTTTTTGCACATCCAAATTTCACTTTGACTATATGCTGTTGTGTTAATCATTGATTTTCAAACTGTTGATGTCGGGCCTCACTGGTTTGGTAACCATTAAAAGGTGGCATGTGGTAAGCTGGAGGCCAAACTTTGGTGAGTTTTGTGACCCTATTGTCCTAACCTTCATGTTCATATTGAATTCTTTCGCTTTATTGAAAATGATTAAAAATTGCTGACTGATTGACTAAAAAAAACACTCAAAGTTGAAACTTCTTAGCAGAAAATAATGAGCTCTCTGTGTCACTGTGTTGCTTTTTTTCTCTCTCCAGGACTGACCAGTTTTCTGCGCAGAGTTTGTCTAGGCAGCTGTAGTCCCCCCACAGCCTTTCTCTGTCAGCAACATCGGCGTTTCTTCTGGAGGAAATGGAAAAGTTCTCACAATATTGTTCGTCCAGCTACTGTCAGGCCTGCCTATGCAGTACCCAAGGTACAGTACCCTGACTGAAATTATCCCCTTATCAGTTGAAGCAGCAAAAGTGTAGCTGGAACAAAACACCAGACTTCATGCTAGACGTGCTGAGAACAATGTCTTCAATACCAGAAGCTGTAGCAGTTGCAATAGACTATACTTTGAGCTGAAACATTTAACATATGCATATAGGTATATAAAGGGTCACCAGTGGAGATGAGTGGCCTTGAGACTAATTTAGTTAGGTTCATATTAGGTTTTATTTTCAGGCTCAGGCATGTCTCCTCATACTAAGAGCATTCCATATTATTCTACTGGAGTTTTTCAGTTAGCATTAAGGATATTATTGGATAAAATGTACAAGAGTTGCATTAAAAATGAATTAGAGGGCTTCAAAATGACAAACACTATTATAAGGAAACATCTGTCAGTGGAGGAATTTTATTATTATTGTGGTTTTGCCAGCTAATAATTTTTTTTTACTTAACTTTTATATTGAACTTACAAAACTGTGGCACATCCTTAATATCCTGTCCTGCCCCTCCTCCATTCCTGTAGCATATTGTGCAGCCTGACTATGTGCGCACTGGACTGGTCCCAGAATGGCCAGACTACATAGAAATCAAAGACGCAGAGCAGATCGATGGCCTGACAAGAGCATGTCAGCTGGCCAGACATGTGCTGCTACTAGCTGGGCGCAGTCTGAAAGTAAGCATGTCACATCCTGTTTTTGTTTTCATGTTATTGGCAACAGCACAACAATAACAGCATGTGCCTTCCAGGTTGGTATGACAACAGATGAAATAGACTTCATTGTGCACCAGGAGACGATCAAGCACAATGCCTACCCATCCCCTCTCAGATACGGGGGTTTCCCAAAATCAGTCTGTACATCTGTGAACAATGTGGTCTGTCACGGCATACCTGACAGGTAAATGCGTCTTTCATTTCCTGTATAATGCTTCTTTTTACTCCCTACCAATTAATAAAAAAAAGACTTCTGAAAGAGATTTCACTGTGGAAAATGTTGTCATTGTTTTAATAATTGGAATATACAGTTTAAATTCGACAGTCTATTTAAAATGGGAGCTGTGTAAAATCTCAAAAAGCTGAAAGATATTTTAGCATGTACTAGACTCTGTGTATGGACCATTTATCTTTAACATGTCCTGCAGTCGGCAACTTGAAGATGGAGACATTATCAACATTGATGTAACTGTAAGTTCACGCCTTCAATAAACACACAAGGAAACTCACATAAATTACTGCCTGCGATCAGTCAGGCCAGCAGCGCTCTAATCAATTACTTCTGCTTCTTCCTGATAGGTGTATTTGGACGGTTACCATGGTGACACCTCAGAAACCTTCATGATTGGTCGGGTGGATGAGGTTGGGAGGCGGTTGGTGGAAACTGCCAGACGTTGCAGAGATGAAGCCATCGCTGCCTGCAAACCAGGTGCACAGCTCTGTGTTATTGGAAATACTATCAGGTACACATGTACGCATCAACTTCATATTACATACAGTACTACTTTTCTTTCTGCATTCTAATATTTTTTTTTGTCCTGCTGGCAGTGAAATAGCCCATGTCAATGGCTTCCAAGTGTGTCCGTATTTCATTGGGCATGGAATAGGCTCCCACTTTCACTGCCATCCTGAGATTTGGCACCACGGTAAGTTTGAGTCTGTAGGCAGATGTTGTGTTAAATGTCTTTGTGAGATTGTAACATAGTGGCCTTCATGAAAACACAATAAAAACCTTGCTGAACACTTGGCTATTGTGAATTTAACCAGTCACTTATTTGTTTGATGTCTGTTTGTATCATTGTTCCTTAATCTGAGTCATTAAATTCTTAAGTTAAAAACTATTATATTGCTTTTCTTTTCTTTCCTGATCCCTTTTTGTTTTATTTGGAAGTTTGCATTCATCAGAACAGCATCATTGATATCTGAGAATAAAAAAGTAATACCATCTGTTCAGCTTTGTTTAAATTTTAATCACAACAATGTCCACTCCGTGAAGCTTAAAGTTCTGCCTTTACAAATTCACAGACAAAAAACACACACACACAAAGACTGGATTGTATAGCATCTCATCATGTGCTGAGCTGTGAAGCCATGCACACAAACAATGATGGTTTGATATAAAAGTGAATTAAAAAAAACATTAAAGCAAAGATGGTTTCAATATGGGATGTTTACTGAGCTATATAATTAAATGTTATTTTCTATAATATGTAACATGACAGTTAAGTGCAGTGAAGTGCACTCCTTTGGAAGTAACTGGGCTGCAGGGAACCAGTCCAGACCTCTGAGCCCTCACTCCAGGGCAGCCGCCGAGCACAGAGCATCTTTGGCTTGAGAGTTGTTGGCTTTGCCTGCATGCACAGATCAGAGAGCATTGATGGCAGGTGATAGCTGCAGGGCAGTGATTCACTGGGGCTAAGCGACCGGGGCCTTGAGAACTTTCGTGCTATTTTTAAAGAATTTCCCAATTATGGAATAAAGTGTTTCTCATTTTAGAAACATAAAATTTATCTACAAATATGTTAAAATATATTTACAACAAACACAATGTTTGAAAAAATAGTAATTCTGGACACCATGCTATTGAAGTGCTAATGACTTTTAAATGGCTTTGTCTTAGCAGTCGTAGTGCATATTTAAAATCCACATTCAGTCAGATGAATACTTATGTAATGTAGCTGAAATATTGTATGCATGTATTTTTTTTCTACATTACTTAGGAGGCTGTAGAAGTGGTACAGGCATCACACTGGGATGCCTCTTAGGCGCCTCTTGGGTGAGGTGTTCTGGGCATGTCTTACGGGGCAGGCGCGGGACACGCTGGAGAGATTAAATCTCGCGGCTGGTCTGCGAACACCCTGGGGTCTCCCCAGGGGGGCTGGAGGAGGTGGCTGGGGAGAGCCAGGTCTGGGCTTTTCTACTTAGGCTGGTGCCCCTGTGACCCGGCCTTAGAATGGCGGATGGATGGATGGACGGATTTACGTCACATTTCCTATATTCGACATTCATGACAGATGTGTGCTATATGTAGATTATGTGTAGAACGTCTTTCACATTTTGAAGTCATCATTTTTCTCCTTTATTGCAGCCAACGACAATGACATGACCATGGAAGAAGGGATGGCTTTTACAATAGGTGAGTTACACTTAACAGTCTTTGTGTGCACAAGATGATGCCGTTTATGAGGGTTGGATTGCTAATGTCTGTTAACCTGTAGAGCCCATACTGATGGAGGAGTCTGCAGAGTTCAAAATCTTGAAGGACAAGTGGACTGCCGTGTCTGTAGATGATAAAAGGTACGCAGTGCACAAACAAAAGCTTTTTTTTTGTAGTTCTCAAAATGCTGCTGTCTGACTTTGTTTTCAGTCCTAAAATTCTTACTAAACAATTATCTGAGTTTAGATGATTGCCTGCTACTTTAGTTCTATGCTAATTAAACTTTTTCCATAAATGTTGATCTCTTGTAAGCTCTTACATGTTCATTGTGTCGTGCAGGTCGGCTCAGTTTGAGCACACGGTGGTCATCACAGCAGACGGCGTGGATATTCTCACCAAACTGCCAGACGAGAGCAATGAACTGAACTGATGAGCCTCAGAGCGCATCGGCTGAAAATCTAAACTACCATTTGGGATAACAAGCAAAAGAAATAACGTATTATAAACTACAGTTTCTACCTGTAAAGTTTTTAAAAAGGGCTCTAATAAATATGAAGGACTACACATCTATTTTTAGTTTGGCGTTGAGGTGCATCATACTAAAGCTGAGTTTTGTGCATGAGTGAGCATTTCTAGTTTCAGCAAGGTCTTTAATTTAAACTTGTTTAGCTGGATGGCCACACTGATTTTCTTTTTAAGAAGGTTACATTGAGGAGGGTGCAGTCCTCATTACTGCAGCACACGAGCCTTCCCTGTTTATTGTGGTTACATGTGGCATAAATATTACTATAGTCTATAAACAATTAGATAAAATATATAAATATTTGAACATTATATTTAACTATATTTACTTAAGGGATTAGTCTGTGATAATTTAGTGAGACATGCTAAACACACTTTAGAATTTCAAATGCAGTTATACTGGGCTAATTGTGGTAAGTGACATTCTGTGGAGTACAGCCAGCAGATGGCAGCACACACCATCAGACATTGTACCTCAAGCACAGGTTTCAATGTGCCAGGCTTTTTGTTTTTTAATATTTTATTTATTTATTTTGCTTAAGGCCTCACACCATGAACAGTGAGCTGAGCTCACATTTGTAACTCAAAAAGCATAAATCAATCACCTTTGCACATCTGCTCAGAGAACCTGAGGCTTCATTCACATGACACATATTTTTTGAGGTATCTCTATAAACTGTAACATCTTTGTTCCCTGGATATATCAGATTCACTAATTGCACACTTGAAAGCTAACACAGTGAGGGGGGGAATATGTGCTGGGGGCTTTAAATACCAGGCATAGCAACATCGTCTGTTCTGCATTTCAAGTTTCTCATCACTGTATCTTTTGTCTTCAGATCAATTTAGCAGAGAAGATTAAAACAACTTTACTGAGCTTCTCGCATGTTCTTGAGTTTGAGTTGTTGGACATTATGCTACATAGAAAACCTCACAATGCTGTAACTGAGGAGTGGTGTGGCGAACTGATGCTTCAGAGAGCAAAAAGAGAAAGGAAGAGTTGCTGGTGTGTTGTCACTTCCTGCCGATGTGCAACGTGTATGTGTGTCTATGTACCACTTAGTAGGCGAGGCAGGAAGGATTAATCAAATAAAGGTGGGTTAGGAGTCTGGACATGTCCAACCAGGAAATGATTCATATTTTAATTGATGTGTGACACATGATGATGAGACTACATTACTTTTATTATAACTTCTGTTTAACACGAAGGGGAAAAACACATTTAACATAGAAAAGGAAATATATCAAAATACTGAACTGCTGTGCACTTTACTGTAGCTGTTTTTTTTAACAGTTCACTTTTAACAGTTCACTTTAGGGCAGAGTGTGAAGCAGTGCAGTCCTCCAATTCGATCTTAGGGCAGGGTGTGTTTAGCTGAGCTGCCTGTGAATCAGTGAGGTGAAAAGTCTTAATGGCCTTACACAAGCATGTGATTCATTTCATATAAAACATGAAAAAAAATATGAAAAATGTAAGGAAGGGACAGGGGGGCAAAGATCAGATGCTAGGGCAAGTAGAGGTGAGTAAGAGGAGAGGATTTAGGGAGGAACAGGGAGTGGCAGGCAAGAGGTGTTGGTGTCTGGATCCGAATACTCTGTTCCTCACATTCTTTTCCTGCAAGTTGGGACTCATTCCTGATCTCCTTACTCAAACTGCCGTTTTCCCAGTAAATCCTTCCCTGTGTGTGTTTTGAGGATCCTCTTTGATTTTAAGCTTCAAATAGAATAACGACTATTTAAACAAAAAGTTAAACATTTCCTATTAAGATTTCAGTTTTGTACTAACCAGTGCAGCTATGTTGTGCACATGTATTTGTTCTCTTCCTGTGTGGCTGCTATTAACTGAAAGAGGGGTTATGGGAGAGCTTTGCCTTTGGCTGCACCATCGTGTGACTGTGAAACACTTGATATGATTACAGCTCTTATAGTGTAAGGCATGGACTTTCCTCACTTAGATAATGAACTCTGGTATCCATCTATGTGGAGAAAGGCTGTTTTTGTCTTTGTGATGACACAACATTAATCTTGCCTTAACTAGATTTAGTGCATAGCACATGTGGTTTATGCATATTGCAGTATTCTCTGTAATTAAAGTATTTGACAAAACCTGTTGCAACAGCCCTTTTTTAGGCATTTAAAGTTAAATTGTCAGATATTTTTAAAACTGAGAAAACATGTTTTAGAGTTGGAATCCTGCATCTAAACCAATGTTTTTCCTAAGTTTTTAATTAAAGTTTAGTGAAGTCAAACCAGGTCCTGGTCTGGCCAGCACGTTCTCTTGGTTTCTGGATTGGTGTTCTGAAGGTTCTTGTTAAATTAAAAACACCATCCTGTGCGCAGCCAATTAAGTTTGCTTATTTCTGTAGACACACTAATGCTGAACTTGAAGTCACATCTGATGCTCATATGACATCTGCATTCCTCATGCAGACCACCCTGTGTGAGGACACCTTTATTCATGCATCATATTTACTGTCTACTGTAAAACGTTGTTCTGTCATGACTGTGCAGGAAGGTTAATTTGTTATGTTTCCCAGACTTTCTCACGTTCTGTCTGTGCATAACAACATTATTGTATGTGTGTGCGAGAGCCAGCCTGTGATATATAGCGTGTACCTGTGAGGATCACCACAGAAATTCTCGGTTTCCTTGGTGCCCTCTGAATTTTTTATGTGAACAAAATGATCTATCATTTTCAGACTTGTGGAGGCAGATCCGTCTCTCTCACTCATGCACAGATGGCGTGTATTGAATCTGTCCGACTAACAGTCTCAGTAGGGACTTAGTCAGAGCACCTAAAGGCAAAACAAAAACAGCTGAGTTGGTTACTTGGAGCTGAACATTCACTGTACAGGACATGTAGCAACACGATGACATCAAGTGAATAAACTTAATTTCTTCAAACTGAGGCTGTAAATTGGAAGTGATGAGGAACAAGATGACTTTAAAATGACTAAACTGCAACTTTGTGAGCACTAAATATTTATCTCTGGAGTTGTGTGTTCAGGCTGACATTTGTCATTTTGCATTCAGTGATTTCATTAATATGCTCTAATCTGTGTTCCATCTTTTTTTCTTTTTTCCACAGTTTCCAAATCATGAATGCAAACGTAATCCCAGTGGCTATTTGTGCTTAGGAACAATGGTAATTTCAGCTAAATGCTCAAGTTCACTGGTAATATGTGTTAGTGTGCTAACATTTGCCTATTGGCAGTCATTACAAAAGCCCAGTGTCATTAGGCCTCCAGGTATTTGGTCAAAAACTACAGTGCTGGTCAAGTAAAACTTTGTTGATTTGTTGGAGAATCTCAATGAGAATGGATTGGAGAATGGATCAATGTAAGATCTGAAGTTTATAAATCCACCAAAGGCAGTTCCTCCTACTGTTTCTGGAATATTTCACTATGATTAAAGTGACCCTGACAGCAGAATGACAGTCACCCTGAGAGCTATGGTTTAAACTAAAATTTAGCCACATAAATTATATAAACTACTGCACAAAAGGCTTTTCAGATTCAGATTCAACTTTATTGCCATTGCACATGTCCCAGGTATAAGCAACGAAATGCAGTTTGCATCCATCCAGAAGTGCTTTAGTGAAAACCACAAGTATAAATATAATACAAATATACAGATTACATATAATTGTATGACAGGTGAGTGTTCAGTTATGGATGGCTGTGCGTAGTTGCATGTGTGCATGTGTGTGTGTGTTCAGTCCATGATGTTAATATGGTCAGGAGGCAGAGTTGAGGAGTGTGACAGCTGTGGGGAAGAAGCTGTTCCGGTACCTGGTGCTTCTAGTCCGGGGCTTCAATAGCTCCTCCCAGAGGGCAGGGTGAAGAGTCTGTGTGCTGGGTGACTGTAGTCTTTGATGATTTTTCCAGCTCTTTTCAGTCACCACTTCCTGTAGATGTCCTCTATGGCAGGAAGTGGTGTGATGCGCTGGGCAGCTTTCACCACCCTCTGCAACTCTTTCCGGTCTGAGGCAGAGCAGCTCCCGTACCAGACTGTGATACAGCTGGTCAGGATGCTCTCGATGGTGCAGCAGTAGAAGTTCACCAAGATGTCTGGGGACAGGTGATTCTTCCTCAGTGTCCTCAGGAAGATGAGGCGGTGATGAAACTTCTTGACCAGCTTGGAACAGTTGGTCGTGTAGAAGGTCCTTGGACATGTGGACTCCCAGGAACTTGAAGTTGTTCACACGCTCTACTACCATCCCCTTGATACAGATGGGTGGATGTGGGTCAGCATTCCTCCTGAAGTCCACGATGAGTTCCTTGGTCTTCTCTGTGCTGAGCAGCAGGTTGTTGGTGTCACACCACTCAGCCAGACGATCCACCTCCTCCCTGTAGGCAGCCTCATTGTTGTCTCTGATGAGGCCGATCACCGTGGTATCATCAGCAAACTTAATGATGGTTTTTGGAAACACCATCTTTATATTTTGCTTCCAAGGAGCCAGATTTTCTTGTAATGTTTAAATTGGTCTTTAGCAATAAATCTCCAGGATTTCTGAAGGTCTTTCAATTTTTTTTTTTATTAACACTGACCTATTGCATCATCCAAGCATGAAAAAGGCACCTAGTGTTGTACGTAGAAATAACACACCAAGTAGCAAAGAATCAATTTTATATTGAATCTGTAGGAAAAATGTTCAACAAATACTTGACACAGGACCTGAGAATTGTATCTGGTCCTTCAGTTGATCCATCTACTGTTCATTGAACCCTCATCAGAAATGGTATCAGTGGAAGGGTGCCATTGTTATGGAAGGGAAACAGGGAGAAAAGGCTGAGCTATGCCACATTACACAAGAACTGGACTGAAAATCTGTGGTCTTATGGACTCCAACTTGACATTTTTGGTTCAGATCATTGTTTGTATATACAGAGGAGAAGACGAGAGAGGTACAACAACAAGGCTCTGTCATGGTTTGGGGCTGCATTTTAGTCAGTGGTGTTCAAACAAGTATCAGATTTTGATCCAAGATTACAATACCACCTGGAAAGAATCTGATTGGCAGTGGCTTTATTTTTCAGCATGACAATGATCCCAAACATACTGCCAATACAGTAAAAACAAACCCAGATGGAAAAACAGACAGTGGAACACTATCAGTCATGGATTGGCCTCCCCATAGGCCAGACCTCAGCATCATTGAAGCAGTGTGGGATCATCTTGACAGAACAAAACACAACAGAACAAAAGGCGGCCAGCATCCAAAGGAGAGCTTTGAATGTCCTTCAAGAAGCCTGGACAAGTGAGGAGCCAAAGAACTTGGTGTTGAAGAATAAAGGTGCTCATACCAAATATTGACCTCGTTGTACAAAATCAGTTTTTTTTATTGATGGATAGATACGTACATTAATTACTATTTAATTATCTACATAGTGTATGTGTGTGTGTGTCCCAAGTTATATCTCATCTGCAAGAATGCATGTGTGTAAGAAAGGAAGAGGGCACTAGTAAACTGGAGTCACCGGACTGGCACAGGGAGGGTTTCTTTTTGATTGATATAAGGTGAAAAGCTTTCTCTTGAGACCTCTTGACTATTTCATTATGAGGTATGCTTTCTGGCTTTTCAACTGAGTGGAAAAAGTTTTTCAAAGAAGTGATTTTGCGCTCTCAGTCCACAAATAAGTAATCAAATCTATCCACACTGGGATGTGTGGATAGATTTGGCTTTGATTGGCTTGTATCTGTTTGGCTTCTGTGTGTCTCTTTGTCCTTCCTGTGTCTAAACATCCAAAGCATGCTGTCAAAATCAGAGCAAGGGTGCAGTGTTATGTGTCTGTGTGTAGCTGGTATGTACCGCCTGAGGCCGCTCCAAAAGGTCTTTGATAAATGGTCTCTGTCTGCCTCTGTTGTCTTCTGAGATGCACACTCCCACATAGGCATTATTCACAAAAACACACTGGGAGCTCAATGCGCTCCACAATGCTCTCTCACAGTGTCTCACAATGCTTAGAGAAACCGGTTATAGAGCTTAAAGCAATAGCCTTTCAGCTGTGAGTGCATGGGCCTCACTGGGAGGCGTGGACACATTTGGGTAGGGTTGGAAAGGCTTGAAAGGAGAGCAAGCTTCTTATTTCTTTTTTACTCAGGGGGGGAAAAATCCTCTACCCAAGTCACCCGGATTCTTATTTACTTTGGTCTACTTCAAAAAAGAAAGTCCTCACAGATGATATTTAAATTAGCGTGTCCTGACCAGGAAGCAGAGACCAAAAAACTGCCAGCGGCTATCACACTTTGTTTTTCCTGCTTTGACAGCACCTCGTCCTACAGGCCATAGATACAGCTTCATTTATCTTTCACAGAAGAAATTATGGGTTGAAGGTGCACACATTTAAAACTCTATCTAAAAGGACGCTGTTCTGTAAATTGAAATGAGTGTCTACTGCCAACGGAAGTGAACTTTCCTCACTCTGACCCACTCAGGTCACCCAAGCATTTTTGAAGCACACCTGGACTCATCAACACTGGTCCCCACCCACAACTGCAGCCATCTTATATTACATCCCCAGCAGGACTGGGATAATCACATATTGCTTACACAGGGAAAAAAATTGACAAAAAACGGAGGCTGCTAGGGTGTCCCAGGGGTGTGACAGCACTTCTGGAGTAGAGATGACATCAGTTACTTCTTATCGACTGTAATCAATACACTCATCAAGAGAGATTAAGGATCTGTTACAGCCTGTATTGTAAGAGTGTCTTCATCTTATAAGTCATGCTAAGAAATTGGATCAATACTATGAATAAAAGATGCCAGTTAAAATGCAGATTAGCCGTTTGCCCTCACAATGCCATTTGATTGCTTCAGAGAGAGGTGAAAATTATCACCTTTGCACAAAGCAGAGTCAGTTGTTTGAAGCGCTTCAGCTGAGCATTTGGTTGTAGGCTATAGCTCAGTATTCACCATACAGACATGAGAGGAAGCTCTACCTCATCGTGTTTTTCAGATATGCTGCTACATATTGTGTATACTGAACCAAAAAAAAACATAATGAGATAGTCACTCTGTTTGTCCCATGTTGGCATTAAAAGAAAAAGTACTTACTGTAACCTTTAAGCAACCAAGCTGCTTTAGCGATTGAAACAACTGATTACGGTCATTTATGAAACCCAGTTATGTAATTGTGTTTATCATACCATTTACTTCATCTAACACAGACATTCTAACATGTTCCAATGCCATTAATAATGTTTTTCAATCATTTATATGTAAGAAGTTAAGGACAAATTGGACAAAAAGGACAAAAAAATTACTTAGATTACTGTGAATTGCCATCATAAGGCGTAAGGCGTTGTGTGTCCCAATGATCCCAGGGGCTATGTTGTCCAGGGGCTTTTGCCCCCTGGTAGGGTCTTCCAAGGCAAATTGATCCTGGGTGAGGGGCCAGATGAAAAGTGATTCAGACAACCCTTATGACCAAAAGGACAAGGGAACAGTTTACCCTTCCCGGAATAGGGTTACTGAGGCCCCACCCTATAGCGAGGCCTGGTGGCTGGGTCTTTGCCTGTGGGGCCTGGAAGCAGCCCAAAGAGGAGACATGGTCTCGCCCTTCTGTAGGCCCACCACCCACAGGAAGTGTCGTAGGGGTCGGGCGTAATGTATGTCGGGCTGTGGCTAAGTGCAGAAGCCCTAGTGGACTTATCACCAGCTACAGAGCTTGAGCTCTTGAATTTGTTAGGTGAGGTGCTTGAGAGTGCTCCATCTGGTGAGTCCATCGTCCTACTGGGAGACTTTAATGCTCATGTGGGCACTGACAGTGAGAGGGGTGTGATCAGGAGGAATGGCCTGCCTGATCTGAACCTGAGCGGTGTTCTGTTTTTAGACTTCTGTGCAAACCACAGTTTGTCAATAATGATGTCCATTAGTGCACGTGGCACTGACGACCCTAGGTCGCAGGTCAATGATTGAATTTATAATCGTATTATTAGATCTGTGGTCATATGTTATGGACACTCGAGTGAAGAGAGGAGCTGAGCTGACAGCTGATTGCCACCTGGTGGTGAGTTGGATCAGGTGGTGGGGGAGACCTGGTGCACCTAAATATATAGTGAGGATGCCTGGCATTGGCCTCAGTTCATGAGATCTTGAACTCCAACCTCTGGGAGAACAGCAACAATATTTCAAGGGAGGCTGAAACATTGATTCCGAATGGAGCATGTTCCACACTTCCATTGTTGAAGCTGTTGTAGGGAGCTGCAGCTGCCAGGTAGTTGGTGTCTGTTGTGGTGGTAATCCCTGAACCAGATGGTGGACACCTGAGGTGAGGTCAAACTGCAGAAGGAGTCCTATCGGGCTTGGTTAGCCTGTGGAACTTCTGAGGCAACTGATGGCTACCAGCTCAGCCAAGTTGTACGTTGCTTAGGCGAGGGTCCAATGCAAAAACTTGAGTGTAAGAGGAATTTGATGAGGAAAAAAGACTTTTGGACTCCCTCAAAATTAACCAACTGAGGTGGTCCTTCAGGAACCTGAATAGGATGCCTCCTGGGTGCCTCTTGGGTGAGGAGCTCTGGGCATGTCCTGCTGGGGCAGGAAACAATGAAAATTGGGAGGAGAGGTAGACTGAAAAGGTCATGGTAGGAAACAATTATGTGATTAAAGGAACTCCCCCAAAATCTATCTATCTATCTATCTATCTATCTATCTATCTATCTATCTATCTATCTATCTATCTATCTATCCATGTGTGTGTGTGTGTGGGGGGGGCATCATAGATGATGCACTCAGTCACTTGAAGGTTAATTATATTTGCAGGCTTACATACTCAGGGAAAGTGTACAGTGTCGGTGTGTTGTAGTTGTGAAAGATCTTGAGTTTGCTGTGATTGTGAAACCAAGGTGTGTGTGTGTGTGTGTGTTTGAGACTATCCCCCAGGCTATGTTTCTGCAACACTCGTCACTCAGCTCACTGTGCTACACCCACAGGTGCAGCTTAAGAAGAAATAAAGGGGTGTGGCTTGGACAAGTTTAGGTGCAGCATTTTCGGCTTGTGTGTGTCAGCAGTATGCTTTCACTGCCATTTTTCTCCTCTGGCACCCTGGGGGAAGGTTTTTGCTGTTGTAACACTGAACATGTTGTACCGTACACATGACTAAGATCTTAATTGTGAGTATAGATCATTCAGATAATATGCTGTGTGTGTGAGCAAATTGCACACTTTGCAAGGAAACTTCACATTTAGTTAAATGTTGAGGAGTAAAACCATTACATTCCTTTCGGGTCTGTTTATGCGTACATGTGTGTGAGCCACACTCACAGGCCACTTCATTAGGTACATCTTGCTAATACCAGGTTGCCTTCAGAAGTGTCTTCATTCTTCTTGGCATAGATTCAGCAAGTTCCTAGAAACAATCCCCAGAGATTTTGGTCCATGTTGACACGATTGCGTCACACAGTTGCTGCTCATCCACGATGTGAATCTCTTATTCCACCACGCTCTAAAGATGCTCTATTGGATTGAGATCTGGTGACTGTGGAGGCCGTTTGAGTGCAGCGAACTCACTGTCACGTTCAAGAAACCAGTTTGAGATGATGTGAGCTTTGTGACATACATGACACACATGAGTGTATGTTTCTCTGTAGGACAGTAGAGAAAAAGGGGAAAGTAGTGACTGGTTGAGACCTGTGAAGTAAAGAAAAAATATGCACATGCATATATACTAACACACTTTACACATGGAAGTTTAGTGTAAAAAAATTCACAAGGCAAAAGCAAACTAAGCACACACACATTGCTTCACTCTACACACTGCTGTTCTTATCAGTGATAAGGCTGACTGTTATATCTGACCGTCTGCAAAGTCATAAATCAGTGGCGATCGTCCAGTTGGTTGTGGTATTTACCTTAAAAAAATCTACTGTACAGGGACAAAAACACATATATAAAGTTAGAAGGCAGACGGACACGTGATTTCAGGATTCCACGACATTAAGAGTGAGATTTTGGGGTGATAATATCATCGGCTTCCAAACATGTGACTGATCGAGACAAAAAGAATGCTTTTGAAACTCTGATTGGATTAGTCTCTGTCTAAAAGCCATAATTCACCTATGTTTCATAAAAAAATCTGAAAACCTGAGAGTTTGTGATGTTCAATGAGCTAATCCTCAATCAAATTTTCCTATTACTGAAGACTTAAAAAAACAACAGACCTGTACAGGAACATTCTTCTTCTGCCCTTTCCCCTTTCTGCACTCCCCCTCTTCCTCCATTATTTGTGCCTTTTATAGTACAGTATGAGGGCAGTTTCCTTCTCTCTCTCTGTCTGCCCTCTTTCTCTGTGTGCAGACAATGCTGCCGTTGTCTGCTGATGTGCTGCGTTGCGAGGACAAGCTTTGGGTCAGCGTCTCATGGAATGCCTTGAAAATCATCTGGTGACAGAGTCTGCTAATGTGTGGGTCTGTGCCCACTCCAGCTTCTGGCTCCTTTTGACTCATCTAATGAGTCATTACAGATGCCATAGCCCCCCAGGGTGATACTATCTGATAAACAGTACCAGTAGGATTGTAAATTTAAATTATGGTCTCTGGGATGTTGTTGTAGAGGCCTGCAACTTGATTTCAAATGCTGCATATTTCTATTTCTTCTATTCCTGTGCTCCATCATTGTATGTTTCTTACATTTTATTCCCTCGTCAGCTGTCTCTCCCACTACATGTCATTGTGTTGCGATTGTCTAGACTGCGCAGCCAGTGCCACCAGGGGAAATTAGTAACTACTTATACTGTAGCAGCATGTTTCAGTGTCTCCCAATTTACACTTATGTCTCTGGATATCTCTCTCTGTGGGATTTAGGATGTATTTTGTTTATGCATGTTTCCAGGGGACTTCACCAGCAGCCTTTATAACAGTGTTATAAAAGCAGTGTTTATTTAGAAATTTACTGCCAGTGTAAACTGAAGCAGCACTTTTCTTGCCACAAACGTGTTTTGAGGCCGCCTCGTCCATAGCTGACCCAGTTCAATTACAGTTCTGTTGTGCTGCAAACTAACAACAGATTAAAAGACTGTTTCCACCAGAGTTACACGTTGCCATGTAAACTACATTTGAAGCGATCTGAGGTGTGGTGGGATGGGATGTGTGGGTGCATGAAAGGTAGGAGGGGCAGCCAACAAGTGGACAGCATTCATTCCTGCAGCAGCACTCAGTCGCACTGTGCACCTCCTGCACTAAGGACTCACTTTTCAGTAGCTCAAGGAAGTTTGACATTTTCATGGAGGGCTGGGTCACCTGTGGACTTTGGCTGGTCGCCTTTCTCTCTGGATGTGGGCGACTGTCGGCTTTCAACTTGGACACCGAGAATGTCCAGCAGAAGAGCGGAGACCCCGGGAGCCTGTTCGGCTTCTCTATCGCCATGCACCGGCAGCTCAAACCGGTGGATAAGAGACTGTAAGTAGCAGAGTTTTGTTTTTGAAGGATAACATGTCCGGAGGCTATTAATGTGCTTTTTCCTTGGAAAAACCTTTGCCACACACCCCTCTCTGTTTTTAAATTGAACTTCAGTATACATCTGCTTAAAATATCACTGCTACACGGCGAGAAGTTTAAAAAGAAATCTCTTTAAAACCACACCACGGATCACAAGTAGGCCAGTGCGTAATCAGCTGCAATCAGGTTTGTCGCAGGCACAAAGTCTCCGCAAACATTTGCACCAACTTCCACCATCATCTGTTGAAAGTTTACCCCGAGGCCACACTTGCTTATTAATCTTTCCTTGCAGGCGACTTATTTGTGAGCTTTTATTTATTTTAATTGGAACTGCAAAAAGCAGCTTTTTGTTCGCGTGCACGCGGCGCGTGACTTTCTCGCAACCGCGACCGAGACTTGGGTTTTTTTTTTTTCCGGGTCCAAAACATCTCCGTGAATCACTGTTGGCATTTTCACGGACATTGTTTCAGAGGGCATTGTCACCCTGCACAAAGGAAAACTGCCATCAAGTGGGGACTGGTTGAAACAGCCTGATTATAAACTGATCTAAGAGCAGCTCAAGATGTTTCCCTCCCTCTGGGAAGCTGGAAGACTTTCAACCTGACAGGACTACTTAATTAATTACTGGGCTAAAATAAAAGCAGCACCCTGTTAAAGTAAAAGACATTTCACAATGTAAATTAACCGATGACATTTATATCTGCCTTGATTCTAATATGAATGAGCTCATTGACAGGTTTCAAGTATTAATCTGTTTCCCAACTGGGAATTACTGCTGTACACTCTTGTGCTAGAACTCAGTCAGAACCTTACAGTACACATTAGAGTACACAAGTTTTTTGTTTTTGTTAACTCAGTTTGAAATGTTTCACTTCAAATTAAAAAAGCATTCTCTCTCTCTCTCTCTCTCTCTCTCTCTCTCTCTCTCTCTCTCTCTCTCTCTCTCTATATATATA